>JAWPHD010001900.1:0-287767 GCA_037043455.1 Cyrtodaria siliqua
GGTTGCATAGGCTTGCAAAAGATTGTGTTTTGGTTGTCTAAATAGAGAGATTGGTTTATAATTGTAGGAATTAATAAATGTTTTCATAATTATACACTAGCGTTTATCATAACTAACAACTTGGATGTGAAAATGGTTTTGCTCTAAATGTCAATAACTTTGATTAAGATGATACGAACCTTTCATGGGTAACCAGTGAAGATCGGGAATTTGGTATGGCTGTTTATATCAGAAAAGAGTCCCTGCCGAGGTTCCGATTGGAACAGTTGCACAGAGAGTTGGAAATTTCCTATCTGAACCGGATGCCCATGTTTGTTTTGTTTTCTTGCATACCAATGACCAAGGCTGTCTCTAATTTTTGAAACAGGTGGCTACTTTGATTTGACAGGTGGCTTCCATTAGTGATTGAGCAAAACGAGTGATGTTGTTAAGGGGTCCGCAGACATTCTCCCCCACGGATAAGAATGGTCTAATTACATGCAATCTCCTGTTTTTGGCGCTAATTAAGGTCAGGATTTTTAGTTATTGCATGATTCTTTCAGATGATGAAATAATTCCATAATATTTGATACTGATATAAAAAAAAAAAGAAAAAAAAGTAAGAGCCTGCTCGAAATTAAAAACAGACAGTGAATATAGCCGGCTACCGGCTATTAGAGACAGCCCTGATGACATTGTGGGAGTCGACTTACCAACTTTTCCTCTTTATTTACCCTTTACACAATGATATCATGCAGTTGTTGACGTTTTTGACCTCATTGTCGATGCACTGGAGTTTTATCTGACTCGGTGTGTAATATCAGATTTTCCAACACGTACGCTTGTGATTTTCCAACACCTGTGTGTAAAATGAAGATATCCCTGACTGGTATGCAAGAATACCTGATAATGTGTTGTATTCCGATATTCTTCATTGACAGTATGTGTCTTCCCATGAGTGCTTGTATTTGATTGGCTTAAAATAGAGGTTCACCAAAATCAGTGTTTTTCAAAAAATCATTCTGGGAATGGGAAAATTTACAAACATGTTTTAAACATGAATACAGTCCTGACAAAGCCACTGCAATTGTCCTATCTGACATTTGGTGGTACACTATGCCTTGGTTTGTTTGGAAAACCAAACTTAACGTCGCTAATTTGGACGATTTTTGTTGAGGGATACTTGTCACAGAAGAGGATTGGAATGCAACAGGAGTTGTTAACATGAGTTAAGAATTAACCCTTTCACCCCTATAAACTACTTTGGTATGACCCAAATAAATGAAGAGTTGAGTTCATTTGAGAAATTTAGGGAGGAAAGGGTTAAGATAATGTAGCCTGTTAAATTTGTTGAATTGTTATAATTGAAGAAGCAATGAATTAGAATAGTTGTTATATAACTTCTCATTATTAATCTATACATGCATGTTTCATCACTACAATTGGTCTTAGATGAGAACATTACTGTACACTTACCGTATTTCATGTTATAGTAGCGAACATGCGCTATGCAAAAATGCCAAGGTGCACTCTTATAAAAGTTTTGTAGGGGCGGGTTGGGATGATTGATTGATTGAATTGGATTTTATAGTCGCACCAACAGCTAAGGTCATATGGCGACTTTCCAGCTTCCACTGGTGGAGGAAGACCCCAGGTGCCTCTCCGGGCAATTTTCGTGCACGGGCGAGCACCTGGGTAGAACCACCGACGTTCCGCAAGCCAGCTGGATAGCTTCCTCACATAAAGATTCCTAGGCCCCTGAGGGTTCGAACCTGCAGCGGTGAGGGGCAAGTGATTGCAAGTCAGAGACTAACCACTCGGCCACGGACGCCCCCCCGGGTTGGGATGAGGGGGATGCTTCTGTTAGGGGTAATACAGTATCAGCTAGGACATGGTTGTGATACAGCCTATGTACAAATTTACCATTTTTGTTTAATATTTAAAAAGAACACAAACATACTTGTTTATTGTGCAAGCTTGAAGTTTAGTAGAGCACATTTTCTGAATCACATGTAAATTGTCATCCTTTTGGGAATATGCTCGGTTTTCTCAAGTGCTTTTCGTAAAAAATAAAATTTTAAAAAATGTGTCCCTGAATGAAGGTACCTATACAACTACCAGTAGTCTGAATTTGAATTGACTGACATTTCCAAAGCAGGAAAGAACTTTCCCTTTTATACTGTAGCGAGAGTATCCGTATAAAAAACAATAACTCGTCCCAGCCTACACACAGGAAACTGATGCACTACATTATATCCACATATATCACATTTACCTCTCAGTTATAGGACTGTCTCGAGTTTCCTCTGTTTATTGAGAATCTCTATAATTCATCCATGTAATTAACTGACCCCAGAGCAATAAAATACCCATTTTCGCACAGCAGGGCATCAATTATCTGACCGCAGTTAGGCACATTTAAAAAATTAGAAATAAGTTGGTGAAACAAAATGCTATCTGCAAATAAAGATTAGGCAGTGATATATACTTCTAACACTGCATGGACAAAGTTTTATTTCATTAGCTGGCATGTTAGGCGATTTATTGCCATTTTATTGACCTCATGCTGGGTATGCCGACACCAAGCTGATTATCAAGTAACTTGAGCTGAGTATTTACTACTACATATTTTCGGGACAGTCCTATAACTGGTGCCTAGTCTTATTAATGTGCAACTGTTGAAAAAGACGCTTCAAATTTGTGATACATTTTGTATTTTGTTAAGAAATGCTTGGATTACATGTTTTCTTCTGAGTTGTGTAGAAGCTTGAAAATGTGTTTTTGTATACAGGTCACTTGATCAAAGTGGGACGTGACTTACGAAAATAATTACATAAGCATTTTCATAGTAATCCTTCGACTAACGCTTTAAATGGACACATGGCAATCTTGATTTTTTTTGAGACCCCTTAGTTTTTCTACACATTTTGCATTTTGTTCAATCATTAATATTAATTCTAATAAAAGTTTAAAGCAATTTTTTTCGCATATTATTAACTGTTGATTATTTTGCACGAATAATATATTTAAACCTATATATCGTAGAATAAGATGAAAAAAGAAAAACTCAAAATGTTATTTAATTATATGCAAACAGGTTTAAAGTCAAAATGAAACTTGATAAATAAATTAAAATACAAATTATAAACAATTTAAGATTGCCGTGTGTCCCTTTAATATGTTTTGTATAATGTTTACATGAAATATTTGTAAAATAGTGAAAATAAACTGTTTAATCACCAAAGTGGAGCTGTTGCTATATATATATATATATATATACTGAAAGGAAAAAGAAATGCGACACGGGAATTTACGCTATAGATTGTATATACTGCACATTTAATTCTATATATATTCCAAGGAAATCCTAAGATGTTTCGTTAAAAAAAAAAGGTGCAGTTAGTTAAGAGAAAAGACACAATTGTGATGTTGTATACGTTTTAATCACAGTACACGTTGTAACAAGATATTCATAAATTTTGAAATTCCTCTTTGAAAAATTGAGCCATTTCAGTACTTTATTTAATGTAAAGGGGTTACAAAATGTTGCAGCCTACGTTTACGCCAATCGCGTACTCTGTCAATAATGAAAATTTGCAGGAATACTTTTTGCTGTGTTATGGCCCTGTCACACTATAACGTTTGAGACAACGTATGCCGACGTATGAAAATTTTATCAAACACGCTGTCATACGTTGAAAATGAATTAAAAAATCAATTGGAAGCCTCCTTTTGACGTATACATAGCGTATTGCTAACGAGTTGAACGAATATATAACCTATGTTTAAAGTATGAGTAACTTATTCATAACTTGTCCCTAGCGTTTACATAACTTATACAACTTTTACAAGCGTGTGACAGCGTGTGCACAGCGTACCACTAGCGTTCATGACTTATGCGGAATTTAAATTATGCGCAACGTTAGTCTAACTTATGATTATCTTATGCATAGCGTGTTGGTGAGTATTGCGACGATCACGTGACGTCGGATATAAAAAGTGGCGGCTCTAGCTGTACAACCAAAACGCTGTCAAATACGCTACCTGTAAGTTCTAAACAGGTTCAGTAAGTTTTAAACACGTATTTAACACGTTGAGTAATTCTAGGATCGTCAGGCATACGTTCAATACGTCAATATACATTGTGGAAAGGTCAGATATAAGTTAATGATAAGTTAACAGTACGTTGCTCATAGGTTAGAAAAAAGTTTCACAAACGCTACACAATCGCCAAGCTGGTTGCCGACGTATTTCGACGGATGCCAACTTATGTGTAACTTACTTGTAGCGTATGTAAACGTGTGCATAACTAGCCTGTCACGTACCTCTAACTTATGCTTAACTTATAAACAACATGTCGGCATACGCTACAAATTTTGTGCATGCATAAAATTTTTGACAGGCATCGGCGTACGACAACCTATGCCAGCATATTTCGGCGTGCTCGTAACTTTTGTAAAACTTATCCCTAACTTATTTGACGTACACCAGCGTGTTTCCCAAATTTCTCGTACGTCGGCGTACGCTGATGCTATACGCCGTAGTGTGACAGGGCCATAATGTGTTGTTTATGTCTTTTTTCCGAAATGAAAGATCTTACTTAGCCATGTACCATTCGATTAACAGCAGCCTATACTGCACATACAATATATATATGTAGGAGAAATTCCTGGGTCACGTTTCTTTTTCCTTTCAGTATAGTAGGCTTAATTATTAACTATTAGTGTAGTTGGTCTAATTGACTAGCTCATTATATTTTGTATATTTTCTTTTATTACTTATAATTATTATGATTATAATTATGAGATATGAATAATGTAAATTCTGTAAAAAAATGACAGTAAAATCATGTAATTGGATCATTTATTAGCATTTTAAAGATATAATTTATTTATTGTTTTGAGTTCATCGTTAATTTAGAGGTGACTGTCGGTAGTATTTGTTGATAATTTGTAATCTGCAGCTTCTACCGTTTTCAATTACCGTATTTTCTCTATTAAACACCCACACTGTAATGAATGCAAATCACTCACTTTGGAGATGAAAATTAATAATTTTTAGTTGAAATGTATGCCACTTCTAAACACCCTTGCCTTTATTTAGCCATTTGGTATAAACATCTACTATACGGAACTCCTGATGCCCCTTTCCGGTATTACATTTTAAATAATTTTCAGCCCCCAAAGGGAGACATATAGTAATCACACCAATCGTTCATCCTTCCTTCCGAAACAAACAAACGTCTCAGCCATAATTTTGAAGACACTTTCCCTCAGCCTCGTCCGTCAGATGGGGACGTAAACCGGGCGGTCCCGTGTATCGGTCTATCCTCCGAGCACGTTAAAGAACTGTTTTGATGAGCGGTTGAACAACATTCAATTCAATACATTCAATTCATTTGAAAGAACTGAAAGAGATTTCCATGGAACTTCACACAAATGTTAACCATAATTAGAAGGTGTGTTGTATGCAATAATAGGGTCCGTACTTAAGGTCAAGGTCACACTTGGAGGTCAGGTCAAGTGAGTCAAACTGTTTGGGGATATTTGTCACTTACTGGTGATATTTCTTGTTTATTTGTCATTTTCCTTTAAGGAAATGCTGTATGTGTACATTTGAACCATGTTCCAACATTACTTCCTAACACATTTTTTTTCTGATGAGCTATTTTCAAGTTTTCGAGTTTTTCATTAAAATGACCGATGTTCATGTAAATCATTTGAAATTGTATTCACCTGGGCATTAGAAGTTCCTATTATTATACAAATGAAGTAGTGGTTTGTATGATGAAGAAGAAAAAAATATAGTAAAATGGACTTTTTATTCATCATGTTACCAGTCGCCCACACCCAAAAAAAGTTTATTAATCAAATTACGCCCAGGCATTCATTAGAGGAAATATGGTATGTCTACAAATTTATTTATTACCAGGATTGTTGTTGGTATTTTCTTATGGAAGGTTGAACATGTAGATATTGTAACTCTACAGAAATTAAGAACAAGATACAATACTTCCATGTGGAGCCTTCGATAGGGGAAAGTAAATGATACTAAATTATTAAAAAATAGATGTTGTCGTTTTTGAGGCATATTTGAAGATGTTTGTCTTCATTTTAGACAAAAGATATGTTAACATTACGTGGTCCCATCTTAATTTTATTAAGCGATGGAAAAGCTTACATTATCAGGATTTTATAATGGATTTTTCGAACAGTAAACATGTGTAAAAAAAAAATTACTGAAAAAATGCGATAACCTGTTTAAAATTACCTATTAAATGTTTTAAGTTTACAGAATGCAAACTTTTTAACCCGAATTTAAAGTTTTATTTCATACCCAGCCAACCCCGTTTTTCGCTTCTTGGAGAAAGGGTTGGATGGGGTATGAAAGTTAATACCCGGACCACGTAATGAAGATCTACAAATTTTGTTTTGGTCTCAACTCCTGCTTGCAGAAGGCTTCAAGTTGAAGTTTTGTTAGGGGTATTATAAATTACTAACATTAAAGACATACTGAAATAAAGAAGGAAGGCAACAATATTATTATGAGATGATGACATATTTCAGGGAAATGGGTGCCGGAAAATCGGATGACACCCAGGCACCTAGGTAGGTTATGCCATTATAAAGTGTGTGTTAGGTGTTGTTGCTTTAAGAATTGCATTCTTATATCCAGGGTTTGAACAGGAGATTTTGCTTACCGGTAACTGGAGCACTGTGAAGTTGTATCTAGAAATGCATTGTTACACCCAAAGTTTGAATGTGATTTCCTGATAAACTGGTCCCTGGTTGTATCTAGAAATGCATTGTTACACCTAAAGTTTGAAGTGATTTTCTGATAAACTGGTCCCTGGTTGTATCTAGAAATGCATTGTTACACCTAAAGTTTGAAGTGATTTCCTGATAAACTGGTTCCTGTTTGTATCTAGAAATGCATTGTTACACTCCAGGTTTGAATGTAATGCTTAACTGGTTCCCTGTAATGTATTCTGATGTTCTTCTTTGACAGCCGGTATCACCTGATAAATGCTCTTATCCGATTTGTGGATAAATTATTCTGAAGGAAAAGTTTTGATCTCTAGCAATAAAATATTTTATTCTGCATTATGCCGAAAGTAGGCAAAAGCTAATAATTCTGTATTGTGCAGTAACTTATTTTGTCTATCTGATGGGAACGTTAACCATTTGGTCCCAGGTGATGGAGTACCATATATCAGTCTGATCCCGGATTTCTTTGTATCCTGCAGTACGTAAGAGCAGTGTGATCCCAGATTTCTTTGTATCCTACAATAAGAGCAGTGTGATCCCAGATTTCTCTGTATCCTACTGTAAGAACAGTGTGATCCCGGATTTCTTTGTATCCTACAAAGCAGTCTGATCTCGGATTTCTTTGTATCCTGCAGTAAGATCAGTGTGATCCAGGGTTTCTTTGTATCCTACAGTAAGAGCAGTCTGATCCCAGATTTCTTTGTATCCTGCAATAAGACCAGTGTGATCCCAGATTTCTTTGTATCCTACAGTAAGAGCAGTGTGATCCCAGATTTCTTTGTATCCTACAATAAGAGCAGTGTGATCCCGGATTTTTCGATATCCTATTGTAAGAGCTCTGTGATCCCGCATTTCTCTTTATCCTTCCCCTCTGGGAGGCTCTAAATAACCAAAATAATGCATTGATGAGCCTGTCAAATGAAAATTCAGTCACATTCAGCCCATAAACTCAAAGAACTATGAAGCCGTTGTTGGTGTTTTGATGCACACTATTTAGCTTTTTGGGTCATTGTTATATAAGGGCACCTGCAATAGCTTGGATCGAAGTTGCTTAAAAATTGCTAAAAATAGATTTTGCTTTCACAAATATTGATGATTTTATCGGAAAACTGAGTGGGAAAATCTGTTGAATTTAATTGTGCATCATTGTTCATTGGCTCGATATGGTCTTTTCGTGAAATTCACAGTTGTACTTTATGTCGCCTATTTGGATCTGTGCTACCAGTTTTCTCCCATGGGGTCCTCAGTTTATTGTGTCCTAGACCAACAGAGGGTCTATACACCTTAGCAATACACACCCAGTTCAGCCCATACCATTCACTTTAGGCCATTATTTTTTGATAATTTGTTTTATGTTCAACCCTCCTACTATTAGGAATTTTGTTTTTCCATAGGGAATTTGACAGTTTTGTGTGTTTTTGACCTACTCCCAGATTTTAATCAAACATTTCATTCTCTTTTCCTCCAAGGAAATAAAAAAGCTTTTCTAAATTTTTATTTTTATATTTTTTCATACTCTTACAGCACTTCTATGGCTTTATGGTTTGTAAAACAAACAGTCAAAAAATTATGGCCTTAATCAAAAGCGCACAGGTCTCCAGTAACATGATCTTGCAATTGTTTGTCTAAAAAATGTGGGGGCCTTCGTTTTCCATGAGCATTATTTGCCTGTACGTGAGTTTCAAACCTGGATATATTATTCAGTGTTGCTTTAAACAGGCCCTTATATGTTCAAGTACTCCAAAAACACATTTAAATTTTATCTAGATGTAAATGGAGGATGAGCCTGGCATGTTCATCCCTGTTTTGTGTCGTATAACCTTTCTTGTGTTGGTGCGCCATAAAAACCCAATATAGTTAGCTTTGACAGCTTCTGAAATGCATATCAAAAGCATTTGAAATGCATTTAATTTTATATTTAAATTATAACGTATATAAATGGGATTAGACATTCTTACGTGGACACATCTGAAATGCATTTAAAAATACTCTTTTAAATTTTGCTTCTTGCACTTGCATTTCAAAATGTTTTAAAATGTATTTTCTGCTTGCATCTTACGAATGCATTTCGGGGTTCGCATTTGCGTTCATGAATGCATTTCAAATCAGTTTACTAGTAAAAGGTAAAATTATTCAGATGAAGCAAGTGCATTTAAAAAAGGCATATGTATTTCATTCATGGAAAATGCCTTGCAGCTTTCTATTTTGTGTTTTTGTTTTGTGTTCTTTTTATCCAGAATAGCATTTCATTTGCATTTGTGATTCATTTCAAATGTATTTGAATTTCTTTCATTTTATTTTGGAGTACTTGAACAGTGTAGGGTTTGTAATTATACTGTTTTTGTTGAAATGCTTGACATAGGCGTCAAAACGTCCTACGTCGTGCGTTAATGCGTTTAAAAATGTTAACGTGTGCCATTAGCTTAGTCTTTATTACACTAATCACGCTGAGGTTATATAGTGACTTTCACGTTACATCCCAGCAAAAGTATCGCACTAGCTTTTTACCTCGACCTACTTTTTGGATCTTTTTTTTTTTTAGCTTGCTTTTTCGAAGAAGACAGTCTTTGAATTAAAATGTTTGTGTCACTAGCCCGAATTCTTATATACTCAATGAAAACCGGTACATTTTCCTTAAGCCCGACTACATAAATTAAGAAAAACTCACTAGCCCGAATGACAGTTTACTAGCCCCGGGCTTCGGGCTAGAGGTTTAATTCGAAGACTGAGAAGAAGAAGAAGAGCTATTGTCATCATTTGATCATCGTCGTCTGCGTCCGCTTAAACTTTAGTTTGTGAACTTGTATCTCAAAAACTTCTTTCTATAGTGGCTTGAAACTTCACACATGTATTCAGCATCCTTAGACAACATCATACAGCCAGGTTCTACAACTCTTGCTTTTATGTTAAGAAAATTATGACCCTTTTATACGTAGAAAATTCGGTTGGAAGTTTTGTATGTAAGCTTTTTACTTTCTTTTTTTTTTAATTGAAATGTTTTATTATATCTTAAAATCCCCTTAAAGAACTCAATGACACATCTCACATGCATTCACTTGCATATGAAGAACTCAGAGACAAGTGCCATAATTCTGTTAATAAATAGACGAGGCTTCGGCAGTCGAGTGTCTGCACTTACAGGTGGTGCTTCTTGTTGTTAAAATAATTTGAGGGATCAATGTGAAACTACCATATAATCTTGTCCTTTATTTGCCCCGTGTGGTTCCCTGGTGACCCCGTTTGGTCACGGGGCAAAGAACAGGGCCACTGCAGATCCCTTTGGAGGGGTAGGCAGAGGGGTAGATTATCCCCCCAAATTCATGTTCATTTTATCATTTTTTGTTCATGTTCATTTAAAGGTCTTCATCATGATCCCTGCATTGTTTCAGGTGCTATCTCGCTCGCATCAAAAGAGCAGTGACAGAAAAATAACGTGGCTCCAGCGTAAATGGAGTTTCTACGATAGAATTTGCAGCAACTCTGCAGTTCAGGGTGAGAAGGTTCTAGGCCCATTTTCCATATTTTATCTCGATGTACATGGAAGATGAGCCTGGCATGTTCATGCCTGTTAGGCGCCACATAACCTTTTCATGTGTTGGTGCGCCTTAAAAACTCCATTCAATTCAATTGTCCTTTATTTATATATACCTACAATAGTTTCACATTTGACCCTGCGTCGATATGCAGTTTCAAAAATGTTAACATTTATGCCAAGCTTGTTTTTGACGACTCGGCATGCAGGCCGCGGCCACTCTAGTTTTCAGATAGCATTAAAGCTGATTATTTGCTAAGTTTTAGGATGTGGTTCGATTTAGCTTAAAGTTGACTATCAAATCGGCAAGTTTGCTACCATTGTTGATTAATCATGATGTGATTTTCCCACACACTTCTATGTTTATTTTTGGTTGCATTATTTTGTTTTTGCTTTTACATTTTATGCATGTAACATTTTATAAGTATTTGTATTAGATTTGTATGTATGCATGTATGTTAACTGCATCTCCAGATGGGTGTGAAGTTGGGATGCACATATCAGCTTGTTTAAATGAAATCTTCCTTATTTGGAAGGGTCTGTCTCATTATAAATGGGTGGCCCCGCCATAGCTTGCCTGGAGGTTCCCTGTACTTGGTTGTACGCAAATATTGTCTTACTAAATGTATATACATGTAATACATATTCCTATGTTTTTTTCATTTTGCATTTAATTTTATTAACTGCTTATTTTCAAGTTTTGTTTATGTTAACCTTATTAGTGGGTTATTTTTGCGAATGATTTTTTTTCTCTCTGAATTTCATGCAAAATAATGTCAGATCATAAAAATTCTTCGTTCTTCTTCTCTTCTATTTGGTATATTTTATATCAATAATTTTCAATTTGCTGTTTTTAGAGCTCAAACTGAGATAATTTAGAGAAGGTGGAATGGTTATGGTGATTTTCTGTTACAGTAATTAGTATTCTTCTGGAGAACCAGACTAGGGAATAATTCCGTGTGTAAATATTCCGTTTTTATTGAATCTTGCTGAGACAGATTCAGATTCTGAATTTTTATACAGTTGTGGTAATTCATCCCACAAATCCTGGTTTTAGGACAAAGTCGATATCAGTTACTTATCATTTGTACAAGGAGTAGATTTAAATGGTCAAGTTTCTTATAGAAGATCCAGTACTCCAGATTTCAAAATTTGCGATTTTTGTTACCCAATAATGTAGTCAATAATTATGTTTTACCAATTAATTTGTTGATTTTTGCTGTATTAAATTGAATTGAATTGAATTGGATTTTATAGTCGCACCAACAGCTAAGGTCATATGGCGACTTTCCAGCTTCCACTGGTGGAGGAAGACCCCAGGTGCCCCTCCGGGCAGTTTTCGTGCACGGGCGGGCACCTGGGTAGAACCACCGACGTTCCGCAAGCCAGCTGGATAGCTTCCTCACATAAAGATTCCTAGGCCCCTGAGGGATCGAACCTACAGCGGTGAGGGGCAAGTGATTTCAAGTCAGAGACGTTAACCACTCGGCCACGGACGCCCCCGTTGCTGTATTAAATAAAAGGGACTCGCATTCATTTCCTCTGATGTAAGGTGAAGTGAGAGGAGCCGCTGTCTTCCTACTCCATGCATCTTCACAAGTCAGGCTGTTCCAGTTTAAAAGTCTATACAAATTACGTTCTCATAAATGTTTTATCATTTCTGGACAGAGATGAGAAATTCAATTTAATGATCATAAAATTATGATTTATATATAGATGGTATTATGAAATATACAAATTAAATAAACATCATTGTGTTGTTTATGAGAGCAAGAAAAGAGCGTACACATGTTGTTTATGGCAGCGGGCAAAGAGTTGTTGTTTTTGAGAAGCCAGAAGAACACTCAACAGCCGGCACTTAGTGATTGATATTTTGATGGTACTACTTTGGGTAAAAGGTCTTGCTTATATTAAACACAAATTATTATGCTAATTTAATGGGGGTTTTAAGCATTATTTAGAAAACATGTATATAAAAATCTGTTAGGGTTCATTAATAACTATCATTCCCTATGGAGTATCTCTCCAGATTTCGGTGAAGCCATATTTTGTAAATCCCTTTTTGATTTGCCGTAGTGATTGGGAGGGTATAATAAGAGGCCAGGCATTTAATAGGGAGCTAACGTTTTGAGGAGCTTAACATCTACAAAATACAAAAATGTCTTCTGTTGATCAGTCCTCTACCTCTGTTACACGTCTAATATATTGTAATTATGTAATTGCAGTTTCAAATACGGGTCGGATGAGGAAAATTCGAGTATAACGTCTGGCTCTGGTTTCGGGGCTCACAGTAGCCCGCATTCCAACTCCCAGAATGCATCACAGCAGATAATGATACCCCAGGCAGCCCTCGACACCCTAGTTGCAGAACTACAGGAAGCAAAGGAGAACAGCAGACACCTGCAGGAGTCATTACAACGAGTTAACGAAGACTTTGAACATTTTAAGGTATTGAATATAAGGTCAAAGGTGAAGGTTGTTGATTACTTAAAAAAAATGATAAAACTTCAATTTCTGCATTGAAATATGAAACAAGCCAGTGTAGAGTTGGAAAGTTGTACTAAGTTTTAACTGACGCGGTCATTTTTGTGTGTGATTTAAATAAACTAAACCATAATTATTTATACTATATAATTTATAAAGGCTACAGGAAATCAGCTAGATCAGCAAGCATCTGGTAACATTGAATCAATACAGAGTTAGAAACTGTCAGAAGACATGAAATTATGTGGTCAAATATTTTTATCAAAAAGTAAAATTGCTAGGTGTAAAGAGAAAAGTACTGAAAACAGCGGGTAATTATCACCGCTTCAGGGTAGCTTATTGTTTAACTAACCATCAACAGTTATTTCAGTCAACACTCGTCAACAACTAGCTGGATCAAAGGTCAAGGTCACTATTTCTGGAAACGATGATAGCTTCATCTTTTGTATGTGTATTATTTACAGTTGGTCAGTCACCAGGAGGTGGGTCAGCTCAGGGCATTGTTAGACGAAGAAGTCAAATTCAAGATGGATAGAATAGAAGAACAGATGAATGATATCACAGAGCTTAATCAGCATGAGGTCAACAATCTCAAACAGGTAAATACTTAACAAATTTGATAATACTGTATAAAGTAAAAGAGGGGGCGTCCGTGGCCGAGTGGTTAACGTCTCTGACTTGAAATCACTTGCCCCTCACCACTGTAGGTTCGATCCCTCAGGGGCCTAGGAATCTTTATGTGAGGAAGCTATCCAGCTGGCTTGCGGAACGTCGGTGGTTCTACCCAGGTGCCCGCCCGTGCGTGAAAATTGCCCGGAGGGGCACCTGGGGTCTTCCTCCACCAATGGAAGCTGGAAAGTCGCCATATGACCTTAGCTGTTGGTGCGACTATAAAATCCAATTCAATCAATTCAATAAAGTAAAAGAAAAATTCTTGAAAATTCAATACATTTTCCATATTTTGTATCCAAAAATCAAAAAGAAATATTCAAAATATTTCGATCTTCTGTATAACCCTAATAAAAAACTAAAAAACTTGTAAGAGTGCATTTTGCATTGCGCCCAGACTTTGTCCATCTGTCCGTCTGTCTTTTCGTCCCATTTCATGTCCGCTCCATGACTCTTGCATGCATATCTCATTAAGCCGATGAGCAGAACCCAAATCCCATGTCAGTATCTTCAAGGTCAAGGTCACTGAAGGTCATTTAATGCTTAGTTGCCTATAGTAAGGCCTGTTTCTTTTCCGCTTCCTAATACTTGCATACATGGAGAGATTTCAAAATAATTTGTCACATAATTATACTCATTGAACTGATGTGTAGAACCAAACACCCGTTAAGATTGTCATAAGTCACACATATTTAAAGAAAAGAGTTGAGTTGTGGAGTATTTATCTATTAGACAACACCAGGCATGCCAAAACTTTTTAACACAAAATCCTGAGATTTTTAAAATTGAAGATTTAATACGCGCGAAGAACGTTTTTAATTGGAAATTTGGAGCGCGCGACTTGATTTCCACTCTGTTTTTTTAAAATGCAAATTTAAATTATTTATGCAATTAATACAAGTTGATGCATTGTTTGATAGTTATAAAAAATAATAAATTAGCATAGTAATTCGATTAGAAAGACTTGGTTTAGTTTCTACCACAACTGTTTGTTTTTTATGAAAGTGCACTTACTTTTCTACACAGATGCAAATACAAAGTCAACTCTACAAATTATAATCATTGTACACGGCATCAGCTGTTATAGTGGTGCCACACACAAGGAGTTGCTAGTCCCTCACACTTGCTATTTCAGTTAGGTTGACCAATTAAAGAAATCCGGTATTGCTGCATTACGGAAGGAACTAAATATATCCTTAGGTGTTAAATGTTATTCAGTCAGTGCATTACACGGATGACCCCCACTGATTCGACACTTGTATATATTTCTCTGACTAGGGAGCGTAACAGTACCAATTTGGGAAATAGCTGATAAACTGTGAAAGTATAGCTGTTATATCATGAACATTTTGTTTTGATGGAAAATCTGGAGTTTGTACACTTAAATCCTGAGCTCCGGAGAGCGACTGAAAAATCCGGAGAATCTGGATTTTATCCGGAGATTTGGCAGGCCTGCAGCACGGTAATTTATTATACCCCCGCTTTCACAAAGTTAAATGGGGGCCAGGGCTTCTAAAATTGCCGGTTTCTCGGTCTTCAGACCGAATTCTGTGTCTCCGGACCGATTTTATTTTCAAAATCCCTGTTAAAATCGGTCCCAGATATTTCATCTATAGGTCTTTAAATAATCTACAATTACCTTACACACTCCTTGAAATATGCCTTGCGGCAATATTCTTTGATCCATAACACGATTGTTTGTCACTCGCTGTGCGAAAGTAGGTCAATTTAGTCAATTTGGACTAAACCATTACCGATAGTAGGGAGTTTTCCGGAAGAGTCTATAGCGGGGTAGCATATGCCTTTGATGTGTGATCAGTGAAAGTATATCACGCGTTCTGTCGGTGCACTGAAGCGAGTGTTACCGACTGTAATTTCTTTGATATACCGTTAGTCGTAAGGTGTTAGCCTGTTTCCTTGTGTCGGTTTGTTTTTTTAAGTGGCCAAAGCTGGGAATGAAGTTTGTTTGCGTCATTAAAAAGAATTAAAATACCGAGATGTGTTAATTGTTTGTTTGATTTTTTTTTGCAATAACTTTAAGTATAATATTAATGACATTAATTAAGGAAAGTGACCATTTTTTTTTTAAGTCAGACCGAAATTGTTTGCGTTAGTCGTAACATTTGGTATTAATTAAGCTAATTGATGAAAAACGATATTACTCAAATTTACTCCTGCTGAAGTCGGATGTGTTGGGCCTCGACGTGGCGCAGGGGCGAAACACTACGATATGTACGAGCTGTTTGGTAATTTGTACGTAGTGGCTAGCTGCAGCACAACGCATATCAAAATAAACAAGTAAAATTTGATGGCATGGCATCAATTCGCCGCAAAAAGATTTTGGTCAATGTTGTGAGAGTGTTAGAACCGACAAATGAACTTCACGCGACTTCCGGTCTATTAGACACTTCCGGTTTAATTCCTCAAATGATCAACACTTTTAATATTGAGTGAAAATTATTCATCCAGTAAAGCGAAGACATGATGTCAGTCATTAAAATGTACAAATTGTGATAAAGTAAGTTATAAATAATACAAATATAATACAAACATACATTTTAAATAGTTCTCTATATCAATGACTGAACGGAAAAAAAAAAATTTTGGTGGGTGGGGTACGGCGATTTTAGTGATTTTTTCAAAATAAGTGCGATTCTTACGGCAGTTAAAAACCTGGACCGATTTGCATTTTAAAATTTTAGAAGCCCTGATGGGGGCTATATAAGAATCACGTCCATAACGTCCCATCGCGTAACACATTTTTGTTCCGTCGCGTCCCGGAACACATTTGAAATACTTGCATATCTCAAACACTTTTGAATGGGTTGTTCCAAAACTTTATATATGCATAACAACTGATGTCCCTCTAAATCACCCATCATTGGTTCCCTAATTTATTACAGAGTTATGGCCCTTTGTTTGTCTCGGAATATTCCACTCTTATATTGTATAATGACCTGTTAACACATTTTTTTCTCAAACATTTTCAAATTGATTTATTCCCAAACTTCATGTACACACAACCTTATGTCCCTGTACATCACCCATCATTGATTGCCTAATTTATTACGGCATTATGGCCCTTTGTTTGACTTAGAATTTTCCACTCTAATATTGTATAATGACATTTTTTCTCAAACATTTTTGAATTGATTGTTCCCAAACTTCATGTACACATAACAACTGATTACCTTATGTCCATCTACATCACACATTTTTGATGCCTAATTTATTACAGAATTATGGCCCTTTATTTGATTTACAATGTTTCACTTTATAATGAACTTCATGTGGCTTTCACTTTAAAATGTTTCATGAATTGTTATTACACTTAACATACAGTTCACACGTGATGGTGTCTCTGCATCAACGGTTTTTCGATTTTGCACGATTTTTTTTACAGAATTATGGACCTTTGTGTTTGATCCGATATTTTTTTATGGACCTTTCTTTTACTTAGAATTTTGTTCACATTAAAAAATTAATTTTATTTATTTTAGACATTTATTTTTCTTGATTTTGCCCATCCTCATCACCTATAGAAAAAAAGCGGGGGTATTCATCACCTTCAGTGATAGTTCTAGTTAATAGATATAAAGAGAAGATATTGTATGTTTTCTATTTCAGGACATAGGGAGTATGGAGGAGAAGATCGAGTACAGACTAGAGGAGAGAACCGCCGACATCCATGACCTGCTGGAGAACTGCCAGACTCGAGTAGGCTTCAAGCTTAATTTTGTCTGCTAGCTGTTAAAATCGTAGCTGGAGAGCTTGGTGGAAGAATGTTGTATCTTGGTGTTTATATATATATGTAGTTAAAATAGTTTTCCTCCAAGCTCACGAACATTTATTATTTTAAAAATTTACTGTCTGCTGTTCCTACCATAGAGCTATGGGCATCTTCGTGGCCAAATGGTTAACTGTCACGCTTTCGAAGAAGGTGGCAAGACATAGATGGACCAAGTTGGACCACTTTGCAACATTGACCTTAATTTTTTTTGTAATTTAATATCATTAACATTCCTTTGTCAAATTCATTCCAACTTTGCATATGTCTTCCTTATCATCAAAGTGACTCAGACACACAAGTTATAGCAAAATTGGTTTTGTATTAAAAGTGAATATATCAAATGTAACATATTTTACACAGACAAAAGAAACAGGTCAGTTTTGGTTTGATTTATACTCTCGGGTAAACTGTCATTCATATCGATTTAGACTGAAAAAGCAGAGTAAACAATACAATTTTATGTACACCCTGCATCTCTTCTACAAACCCAACATCTGGAAGGTGTTGTGGGAGGAAGGACTGCACATTATACGCAGGCAGACATTGTAAGTAAGTTATTGACATTTTTAACGTTCCATACATTTTGCAGTGTCAATAAAAACAACAAATAATCTTCTAAACAGGTTGATTCTTCTGTGTAAAGTTACAGTTGTGTTCTTTTTCCATACAGATAACTAAGATGGAGTTGCAACAACAACAGCAACAAATAATCTCCATGGAGATGGTGGAGAACGTGACATTTCGCACGATCCTGACCAAACTTATCAACGTCGTCCTAGCCCTTCTTGCTGTGATACTTGTCTTTGTTTCCACGACTGCTAACCTGCTGGCACCTTTCCTCACTACCAGGTTTGCTTATTGATTGATTTCTTCACGATAATTATGCTCCCACTTTCACAAAGGGCTGTATACGAATCGTGTTGTTACATCCCGTGACGTCACACATTGTTGTAGCGTCGCGTCACGTCATCCCGTGGCGGAACACATTTTTATTATTACTTGCAGTCCTCAAACAGTTTTGAATGGGCTTTTTTCAAACTTCATATACACATAACAACTGATGACCTTACGTCCCTCTATATCACCCATTGTTGATTGCCTAATTTATTACAGAATTATGGCCCTTTGTTTGACTTAGAATTTAAGTGGGGGTATTCATCACCTTCAATGATAGTTCTTGTTCAATTTGTTGTGGGATATTGGGTGTGGAGACAGGGGGGAAGCTGATGTGAGAAGAGGGAACAAATTGATTTTAATAGACTGACTGTTCATGTTTATAATATTTAAGAGAACTCAAGCTATCACCAAATCAAATCACTGGCTCCAGTGGTTCAGAGCTATTCAGAAACAGACTGATATTTTATTTAGGATTTTAAGGTTTTATTTTAATTCTGAATCTGATTTCAAAATGTTAAAAGACACTAGAACCACAGACCTAATAACAGATAGGGAAGTGTGAAATATATATATATTTAAGATGGCACACGGTGCAGAAATAACACAAAATATTGCCCCACTTCAAACACATCATGAAGAGTTTTATGCATATATATTTCATTTATGTCAAAACCCATCACAAATTTATTTCTCTTTCTAATGACAGGATTTTCCTTACTTTAACATTTTAAGCAAAAAAGGAGTTTGAAAGAAAATTTCACTACATCATTTGCTTCGTTTTTATTGGAAAAGCCAAAAATGATGGTATTTTTAACTATAAACAGTTTTTTATACAATTTCTTATTTTGAAAATAAAAATTAAAAAAAAACTAATATAATCCTATTTTACTTCTCGTTAGAGGCCAGTTTCCGTCCAAGCCCAGTTTCCGTCATTCTCATTTAAAAAACGTTTTTACACTGCAAATTACTTACGCGATGTCACTTATTGTCAGACGTTTATAGCTGAAGATTGGAAACAGGAAAAAAAAAAACCAAAAGGTAAATAAGCGGTACAAAAACGAAAAATGTGTTTACTTCCTTATATGGCATTGGGGATTCGCACGCATACTGCCACATAATAAACTATTGAAAAAATAACACTGTAATGACGTCATATTTTTAGCACTCTTCAGTGGACGCAGTTAAAATATACCGTGATTATATAGTTTAACCAAAGAGAAGCAACTCGTACAACCTGTATCTGTTTGATTTAGAGAGAGTTAACCATCTTTACAGTGCAAATTGTCGTCGTAAATGCGTTACCAGGCGCATTGTTATAACGATCGGGGTGACTGATGGAACAATGCAAACATACCATTTTTACAATGAAATTGTTGAATAGACTTGCAAACAAGTTTCTAATTTATAAAAGCTTACTGTATCTTGACCTAGTTGAATCTATCACTCGATAAAATACATGACGGAAACTGGCTTGTAAACAAAATGATTTCTCAGTTTTAGTCTATTTAAAAAAAGGTCACGTGCCACTTCAATAATTTATATAAAACTAAATTCTTTGGTATCAAATTTCCAGGAAGAGGTAACCTAATAGAAAATAGAGTAAAAATTGTCAGGATACATAGATTTGTCTGAAAAATTAGTTTATGTTTACATAAGTGACGGAAAGTGGCCCTCGACGAGTATTCATTATGAATCTTTTGAAGGTATTCTCGTCAAAATCGATGCATTTTTGAGAGAGGAAAAGTTAAGGTGCCAAGTGGTGTTTTGGCTTCCTCATTGGTTCAGACAGGAAATTTCCAATCTGTTTGTTATAACGTCTGTGCTAGAACCACTGAGACGAATCAGTAAATCAAAGGGGGTACATCAGGATTTTTCAAGAAACATCTTAAATTACAAAAATGTTCCAATTCATGATAAAACACTTATATCATCAAAATATGATATTAAAACCATTTTGCTATGTCTAAATGTCGCATACACCATATAGCACCAAATAGCTATGATGGAATCTGACGTAAAATGCTGAAATTAACCCTGGTGCATCACCTAGGATAGCACATAGTACTGTGCAGAATGAGTTTATTTGCAAATAAGGGGTAATTTTTAGACTCATTTATTACGTTTATGCCCTTTAGAATAGAAAATATCATTATTTGTCAATTTTAAGTCGGACCCCTAAACCACCATTAAAAGCCTGATGTACCCCCTTTAAAGGGACACAAGGCAGTCTTGAAGTTTTTATCGAACATTACTAGATGTGTGTATAGTTCTAAGGATTTTAGTCCCACTACCATTTGAGCCCCGAGAAGAATCCCTCGTTGACTCGGCATTATGTGTGAACATTAAAATAAGTGTCTCAATTTATTAATTCAGTACCCTTTTGACTTTAAGACTACTTGCATACATTTAAATAATTTTTTCAGTTATTCTACCATATGTTTAAAATTATTATATACTTCCCAGTGAAATTGTGGATTGTATGGTTGGAATAAACCTTATATTCCCATTGTTTATATTTTCACAGTGAGAATATAAGAACTTATATTCTCACTGCCGAAAAAAATGGAACTACTTTTTTCTACATTTGCTTATAACAGTCATAATTCGTGTCAAAGTTTAGAACTATATTCTATGCGCACTAAATATATGTAAATCGCCTCAAATACGTTAAAAGGGAACTGTCGGAATGAAACGTATTTTCTGTTTGAAACAGTTTGGTATTGTTGCATCATAAAAAGTATATAATAAATAGAATATTTGTTGGTTTGTCGTGAATATAGGATTTATTTTCATCTCGAAGTGAGTAAACTTATTTCTCCCCGTGCTACGAATCAGTAGTGTTATTTTTTTACTGGTCCTTTGGGACCAACGAGCCCAATATAGGTGGCTTTGAAGTAGAATACCGCTTAAGCCGGTGCTAGGGGGCGTGAGAAGTGTTGCTTCTTTCATTACTTCTCATGAACAGACTCAATAAAACCGAGACTGCTGCTTTATTCTCTTAATTGTGTTAGTTGCTCTCAAAGGATCACCTTTATCAGTACTTATTATATTTCCATGAGTGCTTTAGATGAAAATAAATCCTATATTCACTCCAAACCAACAAATATCCTCTATATACTGTTGGTGCAATATTATCAACAGTTAGTAATATGCAAACAGTTTGTTCTGAACTATTCTATTAATTAATATTAATGATTGCAAAAAAGAAACGTAAACATAAACAACTTGTAACATTGTAGGCATTTCCTTTTCTCGTTCAGGTACATTAAATTGCTTTAACATTTAAAAGCAACTGGTGTCTCTAGATAAGACAAACTGTATTTGCTTTTACAGCCACGGATAGGGAATGTAGCGACACAGACAAACTTGCTCAGTTATGGAGAGTTCTGAAAAACTTTGAAAAATATGAAAGAAGTATCAAAATCGGATGATAAGCAAAAATATATGACCATTTGAAGGTTGTTTTAAAATGGATACGGGAGTCGCCATTTTGAAAACTATGATGTCATAGTTCCAAATTACCATATCTTTTTATTCCATGTTGATTAATACCATTTAAAGCAAAGAAAATAAATGCAAATAAATGCAAAATCCTTGACTGGTTATATAAAGCATTATTGCTGTAAAGTATACATGATGTCATAGCTGTCACAATGGCGGCTTCCATATCCATTTCAACAGAATGATCAAAGATCATATCTTCTTCCTTTTTTCATCCGATTTCTGTCTGGCTATGTCACTACATTCCCGTTAAATGCAACATTAACAAGAGAAGAAACTCTCTGCCTAATTACAAAATGAAGAACTTACCACATTTCTTTGCAGTATTACCAAAAGGACAGTTATATAATTCTTCTGTTTTATTTTCAGGGCGCGCATCCTCTCTACTGGGATTTTAGTGGCATGTCTTGTTTTGTCCTGGAATAATTGGACACTTATATGTGATTATTTCTCACAACTTTACCAACATATACGTTACTTGTTGCCATATCAAAAATCCATGTGAGAGAATCTCGGCTTGTTTATATATCATCATAATCTCCCTTTTGGGGAGTAGGTCACAGTAAGGTGGATAACAGCCCTGTATTTGGCCGTGGTTTAGGGTGCATCTTCTAATTGTTATCACCTTTTTGGAGAGGAGTGTGTGACACTGAGGTGGTAAATTGATTCAGGATGCATCCTCTAATTATTATCTCCCTTATGAAGAGGAGAGTGACAGTGAGGTGGATAACCTCCCTTTATTGGGCATGATTCAGAGTGCATTCTCTATTTGTTATCTCCCTTTTGGAGAGGGTCAGTGTCACAGTGAGGTGGATAACCTCCCTTTCCTGGAAGTGATACGGAGTGCATTCTCTGATACGTATGTCCCTTTTGAGAGGAGACTGACAGTGATGTGGATAACCTTCCTTTATTGGAAGTGATTCAGGATGCTAATTATAATCTCCCTTTTAAGGCGGAGTTTCAGAGAGGTGGATAACCTCCCTTTATTGGAAGTGATTCCGGATGCTAATTGTGATGGGGATTCAGAGTGACATAGGTAACCTCCCTTTATTGGAAGTGATTCAGGATGCTAATTATTATCTCCCTTTTAAAGAGGAGATTCAGAGTGAGATGGATAACCTCCCTTTACTGGAAGTGCTACAGTTTAAAAATAGGCGTAAGAGAAGTTAATAGAAGTGCAGATGAAGATCTTGACAGCTGGACGAGTTTCTTGAAATAATTGAAATCCGATATTTGTTTTTGAGGATTGCAAACTGCTTGACGGAGACCAACTAGTCATGTAATTTGCGAACAAGAGGTGTTTCTTAAAACAGCAGCAAAAAGTCTTCAAGGAATGGAAAACACTAACCGATTTGTTGATGAAAGAGATAATAAGAACAAAATGGAGGTGTTTCAAAATGTACTTGATCGGCTTCATCGATAAAAGATGTTGCTGGCATGTTGTTATTTCGCTTCCAAAGGAAACTTAGTGTAGGGAGTGTTTGTGTTATCACTTCATGTGTTAGGAATATTTTTTTTAAAAATGTTCAAGTTCTTAAGGATCTGAAGAAAGGAAGAATGAAGTAAACAACGATGTACGGAATCGAGGAAAATGAAATATTTTTAGAATGATCTGGAAAACTTTGACTTAAGACAGTATCTTTATCATAAAAGAAAGTCAGGACAAGACGATATATGTTGGGCTTTGCATGACCTGTACTCAAGCCGTACTATATCATCACATAAGTGATAGTACTAGTTTTTGACATGTTTAAAGGTACACAGTCCATTTCCAGTTTTGATAAAAATTTATGTTTATGCTCCACCACCGAATATGGTGAGGGGTATAGCGTTAGCCATGTCTGTCTGTCCGAGTAGTGTCCGTCCGTCCCGAAAAGTTTGTGTGTCTATCTCCTCCCACAGTTTCAATCGATTGTTTCGAAACTATACATGATGCTTACCTATGATGTCAGAATGGGCATAGCGATTCGGCATCAAAATCGACCATGTATTTATTGCCTGAGTTGCGGCTCTTTTTTTAGTAAAATTTTACGTTTTTCACCGATTGTTTTCAGTGGGGCATAAGGTCCCCTGGACACATTTCTCTATTTTATTTTATTTTTTCAAATATAACATGTTGCCCTTGTCTGTCATCCTAAATTAAGAAAACTTGCAGACTTCAAGAATTAAAACAATACATTATAATTCAAAATATTTTTAAAATCGAAAATAGACTGTGTACCTTTAATAGTTAAACACAAATCTGCTGTTGTCAAATAGTTTCATTAGAGGAAACATTGATGTGGGTTAAAATATCATTTGTAAATCTCAACAAGTAGCACAGTGACATATAGTTTAAACATTCAGAGGAATCCATATTCAGGCGAACAAGTTTAGTCAATATTTTATTTTATTCTACGAGATGCTTGGTTTTAAATACTTCAAGGGACACACGACAATCTTTACTTTTTATTTAAAAACTCACTGCGTCACATTAGTTTTTCTGCATAACTTCCATTCGTTCAATCATTAATATTAATTATAAGAATAGTATTAAGCAATTTGTTTTTGCATATTATTATTTTTTGATATTATTGCAAAAATCCTATATTAAAACTTATAGTGTAATAAGACGAATGAGTGAATACTTAAAATTCGATTTATTTCAATGTAACCAGGGTAAAAGTCAAAATGATACTGGATACATATATTCAGACACTGTCCAGACACCCATCTCAAACACTTCAAGATTGCCGTGTGTCCCTTTAAATAAAAAATCATAAAATCTTGGTATGGGCTATTCCATTAAAACATATATGGGACCCCAGAAAGGCACATTTGAAATTGAACACCCACCCATAGATGCAAGCTTGAGAAAATAAGGTTCTCCCATAGAAGTTTATTAAATTGCCTTCCTGGAGTCCTGGTTATGTTTTAATGCCTCAATCTTACCACTATACGGAAACGCAAAAGAAACGCGACACGGGAATTTCTGCTATATATTGTATTTACAATATGCTGCTGTTAATCGAATGGTACATGGCTACGTAAGATCTTTCCTTTCGGAAAAAAAACCACTAAAACAATTCATAATACAGCAAATAGTATTCCTTCAAAGTTTCATTATTGACAGAGTACACGTTTGGCTCAAGCATGTGAGCAAACTTAGGATGCAAAATTTTGCAAACTCTTTACGTTAAATACAGTACTGAACTGGCTCAGTTTTTCAAAGAGGAACTTCAACATTTATGAATTTCTTGTTACAAGGTGTAGTGTGATTAAAATGTCTACAACATCACAGTTGTGTCCTTTCTCTAATTAGCTGCAATTTTTTTTTTACATCTTGAGATTTCTTTGGAATATATATATATATATTACGTGGAATTAAGTGTGCAGTGTATACAATGTATAGCGGAAATTCCCGAGTTGCGTTTCTTTTGCGTTTCAGCATATGTGTAATTTGAGTTGCGTTTCAGTATATGTGTAATTTATTGTACTGTGCTATTTACTTTAGATTATGTAATGTATCATAATGAGGGAGTCTTCAGCAAGGTTTGCCATTCCATTCATTTGTGTGTAAGTCATTTGTGCCGTTAATCGATAGCATATTTTACCTGTTTTATAAACTTTTTTCTCTTATTTTCTTTTTTTTCAGTTTTATGTTGAAGTTATGAAGAAGCTGGACTTTTAAAAATCAATCCTTAGTGGTATATATTTATTGTAGTTTTCATGATGGCATGTAAATAACCATAGTAACGACCTTGACTGGTTACTGAATGTGCGACGATTAACCAGTTTATTCAGCAGATATGATTTCATTGCAACATTATAAATTTATTTGATGGAAGAATGGTTTTTGATAAGTGGTTTATTTCTCATTACCATGTCAAATAACCAACAAATATATTGCGCATTTCAAATGCCAGTGAATTTAAAAAGACACAAAATGTGTTCCCAATTCAGGGATTTGAGTTCTTCTAAACAGTTTAAAAATGTTCCATATAACTTGTAACCATAGAAATGTACAATACATATCGTAACCATGGTGCACTTGTATCACCATAGTCACTATGTCGCATTAAGTTACCGCAGTATCAATCATAATGTTAGAACTAGTAATCGTAACAAACATGCCATACATTAAATAGTTCCCATACAATGGTGACCATAGTTACCGTCATATTTCGTATATAACATTGAAACAATCATGGTGTTTAAACTTGAGGTAGCATAGCAACCATGCCATAACTATAGTATTATCTGTAGATGTGGTCACCAGAGTTACCATATCATCCTAGTATCTAGTTTCCATGGTAACAAGCACAATGTCAAACCGGGTGAACCAATGTTGTCATTTAATAAATAGTGCTCATAGTAACGGATACAGTAACCATGGTGCAATAACTGGTGTTGCCATGACCATTATTTTTAAATTTGTGTTGCTATAGTAACAATAGCATTGCCTGTTTTCATAGATACATTAACTATGCTGTCAGTACTGGGGTAAATATAGTAATAACAATTTCACTGCAATGTCTCATAGTTACTGTAACTATGACGTGATAACTGGTCGAGCCATAGTTAATGGTCATGCATTTCATATCTAGATTCCATAGTAACAACTCAGAATCCCAGTTGCCATAGTTACATATACACTGATACAATTATAAGTTATCAGTGACCTTGACTGAATCTTCTTGCCAACCTGTTTATTGTGTTGCCTGCTTAGCGTGGAAGACACTTAGGGTCACACTTTGTGTGTAATCCATGAAGGATTGCACCTCCTGTTTTCAAACTTTATAGTTAGATTGCACTTGCTGAAATAAGCACACAGCAGGCAACACAAGTGTTCTCAGTAACATCCTTCTTGTATATTATTGGTACCTAAAATGAAATGAAAAAAAAATATGATCAAACACTAGGGTGGAATAGAAACGAATGGCATGCAGGAGGAACTTTGTCAGTTCGGCGATATCTAGATGGTGCTTTTCATGATGGCTTTAACACGTTCCTAAGAACGCTTAAGTTACACAAATGAAAAAATGTTTATCGATTTTTGTGTTGATTTTCTACTGTATGATGAAAAATCCATGACAAAACAAATGCTATTTTCTCATTGTTGAGTTAGCAATTATTTTTTTTGTAGATTTTGTGGACATGTCATTTGAAGTAGCAGTTACTCCTTTTTTATCCAGCGGTGATGAGTTTTCCGAATCCAGGTGTCGTATTTATATCATCACGTAAATGAGGCTGAGATTCAGAAAGTTCATATCCGTCCTGGCACCAAATACCCTAGAGAGTGTTGGACTTCCATAGCTCTGATGACAACATGTCAAACACAATGCCAGCCATGTCATAGTGATCATGATGTGAAGCTGAAATGTTTCTTGAAAAGTTTACAAATAATTGGACTTGCAGAATACAAATTGTTTTCTGATGTTTTGTGAGCAGATTTATTTATATACGCCCGAAGGGACGTATTATGTCCTGGCATTGTCTGTCCATTAACTTCTAGTTGATTGTGGCTATTAACCTTCAAAGTATAAAGTCTACAAAATGTAAACATCTTCAGCATGATCCAGTGAATACATCTGATAAAGGCCAATAACTCTCTGGTTGATATCTTTTTAATTATTTCCCTTTGAAAAAGGTTTAACCTGGAGCTTAACCTTGTCAACGACGGGAATATATGCGCCGCTAGGTGGTGCTCTTGATCTATAATTAGTCTATATCTGGTCGTTTATTGTTGGTTTTTCAGGTCAGCTATAGTCTTGGTTTATCAGGTCATCTAGTCTTGGTTTATCAGGTCATCTAGTCTTGGTTTAACAGGTCATCTGTTGTTGTGGTTTATTAGGTCATCTATAGTGCAGGTTTATCAGGTCATCTATAGTCTTGGTTTATCAGATCATCTAGTCTGGGTTTATCAGGTCATCTATAGTCTTGGTTTATCAGATCATCTAGTCTGGGTTTATCAGGTCATCTATAGTCTTGGTTTATCAGGTCATCTATAATCTTGGTTTATCAGGTCATCTATAGTCTTGGTTTATCAGGTCATCTATAGTCTTGGTTTATCAGGTCATCTATAATCTTGGTTTATCAGGTCATCTATAGTCTTGGTTTGTCAGGTCATCTATAGTCTTGGTTAATCAGGTAATCTAGTCTTGATTTATCAGGTCATGTATGGTCTTGGTTTATCAGGTCATCTATTGTCTTGGTTTATCAGGTCATGTATAGTCTGGTTTATCAGGTCATCTAATCAGTTTATTAGGTCATCTATAGTCTTGGTACATCAGGTCATGTATATTCTTGGTTTATCAGGTCATCTAGTCTTGGTTTATCAGGTCATCTAGTCTTGGTTTATCAGGTCATGTATAGTCTTGGTTTATCAGGTCATCTAGTCCTGGTTTATTAGGTCGTCCATAGTCTTGGTATATCAGGTCATCTATAGTCTTGGTATATCAGGTCATGTATAGTCTCGGTTTATCAGGTTATCTATTGTCTTGGTTTATCAGGTCATTTATAGTCTTGGTTTATCAGGTCATCTAGTCTTGATTTATCAGATCATCAATTGTCTTGGTTTATCAGGTCATGTATAGTCTTGGTTTATCAGATATTTTATTGTCTTGGTTTATCAGGTCATCTAGTCTTGATTTATCAGGTCATCTATAGTCTTGGTTATCAGGTCATCTTGTGTTGGCTTATCGGGTCTTCTAGTCTTGGTTTAAGTGTTGGTTTATCAGGTCATCTATAATCTTGGTTTATCAGGTCATCTATTGTCTTGGTTTATAAGGTTATGTATAACCTTGGTTTATCAGGTCATCTAGTCTGGGTTTATCAGGTCATCTATAGTCCTGGTTTATCAGGTCATCTAGTCTGGGTTTATCAGGTCATCTGTAGTCTTGGTTATCAGGTCATCTTGTGTTGGCTTATCAGGTCTTCTAGTTTATCAGGTCATCTATAGTCTTGGTTTATCAGGTCATCTATAGTGTTGGTTGATCAGGTCATGTATGGTCTCGGTTTATCAGGTCATCTGTCTTGGTTTATCATGTCATCTAATCTTGGTTTATCAGATCATGTATAGTCAGTTTATCAGGTCATCTGGTCTTAGTTTATCAGGTCATGTATTGTCTTGGATTATCAGGTCATGTATTATCTTGGATTATTAGGTCATGTATTATTTGGTTTCTCAGGTCATCTGTTGTCGTGGTTTATCAGGTCATCTATAGCTATAGCCTTTTTTTATCAGATAATGTATTGTCTTGGATTATCAGGTCATCTAGAGTCATTTTTTTGTCAGGTCGTGTATTGTCTTGAATTATCAGGTCATCTGTAGATTTGGTTTATCAGGTCATGTATTGTCTTGGATTATCGGGTCATCTGTAGTTTTGGTTTATCAGGTCATGTATTGTCTTGGCTTATCAGGTCATCTGTAGTCTTGGTTTATCATGTCATGTATTGTCTTGGTTTATCAGGTCATGTATTGTCTTGGTTTATCAGGTCATGTATTGTGTTGGTTTATCAGGTCATGTATTGTCTTGGATTATCAGGTCATCTGTAGTCTTGGTTTATCAGGTCATGTATTGTCTTGGCTTATCAGGTCATCTGTAGTCTTGGTTTATCAGGTCATGTATTGTCTTGGTTTATCAGGTCACGTATTGTCGTGGTTTATCAGGTCATGTATTGTCTTGGATTATCAGGTCATGTATCTGTAGTAACAATCCTACCATTAATATGCACTTGCAATGCACAAATTGAAATTCCTCTTTTTATCCAATTTTATAGTAACAAGTGTATTTTGTTGTTCCAATAATTATTCAAACAGATTTGATTTTTTTAAGAAACGTTTTTGCGAGAGGTTTTACAATCGTTAATACTGTATGTTAATGATGGAATTGTGCACATAAATGAACTGTACACGTGAATTCGAAACTTCACACATGCATTGTTATAAAAGTGATAGTAATTCAGTAATTACACAAACTGTTGATTAACTATATGACAGAAATGCATGCAATAAACATATTGCATAATAAAAATGTGTTGTTTTATTTGTTCTTCACCAGAACTTGATTGTTAAAACATCTTTGGTATGACCCTACTTCAGGTAGAGAAGAGTTGCAAAGATGTAATGCTTGTTACCTAGAAATCTTTCTGTGAGGAAGCTATCCAGCTGGCTTGCGGAACGTCGGTGGCTCTAACCAGGCGCACAAAAATTGCCCTCCACCAATGGAAACTAAAAGTTGCTATATGACCTTAGCTTCTGGTGCGACTATGAAATCCATTTCAGTTGTAACCTTGTTATCTCTAAAAGAAGCAAATGTAAAAAAAAAAGCAATATTGTTATATAAAAGTCAGTTATACAGCAATAACAATGCCATCAGCTGCAGCAGAAGTGCTAAAATTAAAATAAATTTGGGCATTGTTTCCGGAGCAATTTGACATTTCCTTCGTTTGTAGCTCTACTGGCCGGGATGGCGAGTCGTCCGTCGTCCGTTAACTTTTGTCTTGTTTATGGGATAGGGACTTCATTATTAATCGGATCTTTGTGAAACTTTGCCAGTGTATATCAATGAAAGCTTGGATGAGTTTGAAAACCAGCCAGATCGGATCAGTAACACCAGAGTTATGTTTTTTGTTTTGCTAAAAAAATGCCATATTAAGTCGTCTACACTCTAGCACCTTCAGCTTGTACTTGATCTTTATGAAACTTTGCAAGTGTATTTATATCAATGACAGCTCGGATGAGTTCGAAAACCAGCCAGATCGGATTTGTAACACCGGAGTTATGGCCCTTGTTTTGCTGAAAATTGCCATTTTCTGCCTTGTGAACACTTAACACCTTCATTTATTTTTGGATCTTTATCAAACTTACAAAGATTGTTAATATCAATAAAAGCTCGGACAGGTTTGAAAACCAGCCAGATCGGACTATTTACACCGGAGTTATGGCCCTTGATTTTCTGAAATATGCTCATAATTTAGCCTCGTTAAGGCAATAGGGCCTTCATTTTTCAGCGGATCTTTTCCAAACGTTACCAGATTGTTGATATCAATGAAAGCTCGGACGAGTTTGAAAACCAGCCAGTTTGGACCATTTACACCAGAGTTATGGCTCTTGATTTTCTGAAATATGCTATAATTTGGCCTTGTTAAAATGATAGGGCCTTGACTTTACCAGATTGTTTATACCAATGAAAGCTTGGACAAGTTTGAAAACATCAAAATAGTAACATCGAAGTTACGGCCCTTGATTTAGTTAAAAATGCTGTATTTTGCCTCATTAAGACGAATTCAGCCGGATTTTAATGATCAGTACCAAATCTAGTTATTCATGTCGTCACCGTGTTCTGGTTGAATAAATTTTGGCATAGGCCTTTTAACGGTTTTAATACACAAAATTTGTCCAGACTATTTTTCCTGAACCCCTGGCCGGATTTCAACGAAACTTTGCAGGGATGATCAGTACCAGGCCTAGTGGTGCATGTCTTCGTTGTGTTCCGGTTGAATGCTTTTTGGCAGAGTTATAGCCCTTTAAATGATTTAATACTTAAATTTTGTCCAGACTAGTTTTCCTGAACCTCAGGCCAAGCTGTGCATGTCATCACCGTGTTCCGGTTGAATGATTTGTAGCAGCATTATAGCCCTTTAAAGGTTCTGATACACAAATTATCTAGACTAGTCTTTTCTGAACTCCTGGCCGGATTTCAACGAACTTTGGCGAGGATGAGTACCAAGACTAGTTGCGCATACCATTGCCTTGTTCCGGTTGAATGATTTTTTACAGTTATGGCCCTTTAAAGGTTTGACTCCACTAACTTTGTACAGGCTAGTTCTCTTTAACGCCTTGCTGGATTTCAACGAAACTTGGCAGTGATGAGCAGTACCAAGCCTAGTTGCACATAACATCACTGTGTTTTTGTTGAAATATTTTTGACACAGTTATTGCCCCTTATATACTTTGTACGTACTAGTTTTACTGAAATGGCTGGATTTCGGATGATAAACAAGGACGATATGACTATTTAAGGGGTTCTATAGAAACGGATATGGAAGCGGCCATTTTGAGAGCTATGACACCACAATTCTAAATAATGGAATCAAGTTGTAGATCTTGCGCACTCTTCTTCCCTTATTGCCCTCTATCGTGGTGTGAAGTTTCATTCCCGTTAATAGGTTTCAAGTTATGCTCCAGACGAGACTCACAAGTATAAATTACAAAGGGCAATAACTCTAATTTGAATGAAGACAGAGTTATGGTTCTTGAGAACTGCACTTCCCTTCATAGCCATCTATCATTGTGTGAAGATTCATTTGAGTCCCATAACTCCCAGTTAGTGGTGTTCAAGTTATATATCATATAATAAATACAAGTATACAAATACAAAAGGCAATAACCCTAATTTGAATAAAGATATGGTTATTGTGGTCTCTAAGTGCCTGTTATCCTTGTGTGGACTTGCATTGCAGCCTCAATTGTAGTTTTTAGCTTGTCCATCGTCCGTCGTCGTCATCCATCGTCCATTAACTTTTGCCTTGTGAACATGATAGGGCCTTCATTATTAATCACATCTTTACCAGGGTCTTTATATCAATTAATGCTCGGATAAGTTCGAAACCAACCAGATCGGATTAGTTTCACTGGAGTTATGGCCCTTGATTTGCTGAAAAATGCCATATTCTGCCTTGTGAACACTCTAGACCCTTCATTTATTATTTGATATTTACCAAACTTGCACAGAGTATTAATATCAATAAAAACTCGAACAAGGTAGAAAATCAGCCAAATCCGATCAGTAACACTAGAGTTATGGCCCTTGTTTTACTGAAAAATTCCTTTTTCTGCCTTGTGGCCACTCTAACACCTTCATTTATTATTTGATCTTTACCAAACGTGCATTGATTGTTAATATCAATGAAAGCTCGGATAAATCGAATTGAATTAGGTTTTAAGGCGCACCACATGAAAAGGTTATATGGCGTCTAACAGGCATGAACATGCCAGGATCATCTTCCATGTACATCCGAGATAAAATATGGAAAATGGGCCTAGAACCTTCTCACCCTGAACTGCAGAGTTGCGGATAAATCAAAAACCAGCCAGATCGGATCAGTAACATCAGAGTTATGGCCCTTGTTTTGCTGAAAAATGCCATTTTCTGCCTTGTGACCTCTCTAGCACCATTTATTATTTGGTCTTTACCAAACTTCCAAAGATTGTTAATATCAATGAAAGCTCGGACAAGTTCAAAAACCAGCCAGATCGGACTAGTAACACTCGAGTTATGGCCCTTGATTTAGTTAAAAATACTGTATTTTGCATAGTTAAGATGATAGGGCTTTCATTTTATATCCGATCTTTGCCAAACTTACCAGGTTGTTAATATCAATGAAAGCTTAGGCAAGTTTGAAAAACAGCTAAATCCAATTAGTAATAACAGAGCTATGGCCCTTGATTTAGTTTAAGATTAAGATGGTAGGGCCTTCATTTGGCCTGATTTATTGCCCTTTAAAGGTTTACACACACTTTGTCAGGACTAGTTCTCCTGAACCCCTGGCCAAATTTCAATGTAACTGTGCAGGGATGATCAGTACCAAGCTGAGTTGCGCCTCTCATTGTCGTGTTCTGGTTGATTTGGCCTGATTTAGTGCCCTTTAAAGGTTTACACACACTTTGTCAGGACTAGTTCTCCTGAACCCCTGGCCAAATTTCAATTTAACTGCAGGGATGATCAGTACCAAGCCTAGTTGCGCCTCTCATTGTCATGTTCTGGTTGATTGATTTTTGACAAGAGTTATGGCCACTTATACACAAACTTTATCCGGACTAGTTTTCCTGAACCCCCGGCTGGATTTCAGTGAAACTTGGTACCAAGCCTAGTAACACATATAGCTAGTAGAACGATACAGGTCCTCTTGAGCCTTTTGTTGAGTTGTGCTCCAGACAAGACTCGTTAGTATAAAATTAAAAAGGACAATAACTCTAATTGGAATGAAGATATACTCATGGTTCTTTTGCCCTCTATCATATTGTGAAGTTTCATTGCAGTCCCTCAAGTAGTTTTTGAGTTATAGTCCGGACAAGATATCCAGATGGACAGCTAGATGCTCTCCCTTGTTCAGATCGACAGCTAGATGCTCTCCCGCTAGATGCTCTCCCGCTAGATGCTCTCCATTATACAGATGGACAGCTAGATGCTCTCCCTTATACAGATGGACAGCTAGATGCTCTCCCTTATACAGATGGACAACTAGATGCTCTCCTTTACAGACGGACAGCTAGATGCTCTCCCTTATACAGATCTCCCTTATACAAATGGACAGCTAGATGCTCTCCCTTATACAGATGGACAGCTAGATGCTCTTCCTTATACAGATGGACAGCCAAATGCTCTCCCTTTGGGGAGCATTACAAATTACTTCAGCTTCCCTCTAGATAATATAAGGAAGCTCATTTCCAAATTTGTTTGCCCAAGGATAGAAAACATATAAACGCAGCTTAGACACAATAAAAGTATAAAATTGCAAAGGGCAATAACTCTAATTTGAATGAAGATATAGTTCAGGTTATTTTGCTGTGCACTTCATTTCATTGCCCTTTAGGCCAGAAAAAAAAATACCTGTGTTTCTGGTTACTCTGCTGAAAAAAATAGGGTAGGTAGGTCGGTAAATTTTTTCTTTTCTTTTTTTTTTTTTTTTTTTTTGCCCATGTGGTTTGGACGATGTTAAAGGTATCTTTAACTTTGTCAAGTAGTTAATTTGTTGTGATTTTGCAAGGAGAGAAGGTAAACAACCTCATGATATCTTCTTAACTTGTTTGTTTTGAATAAAATAAATTGAAAACACATATTTTCTGCCATTACGAGTTTACATACGATTGAATTTTATCATTTTCCTGAGGCTGGGTGGTATTGGAAGAACAAATCTGCTGGCAGCATGTTATGATTAATGTTTTTCATAACTTCTGCTCTGTCCCATGGCTGCATTTTCCAATACGAATAGCCAAAATGGGTTTTAGCGCATGTTTCGTATTCAATCTTTTCGTACATAACCATTTCGTACCCAGCTTTTTCGTACTATTTTTTTTTTTTTAATTTTTTTGATAAAAAAACTGTAGGGTCGGCGCCAAAAAATAGGGACGGTCGGGTAACCAGAAACACAGGTATTTTTTTTTCTGGCCTTATCATGTTTTGAAGTTTCATTGCAGTCCCATAAGTAGTTTTTGAGTTATGGTCCGGACAAGATCTCCAGATGGACCTCAAACTGGAGTAGGATGCTGACCTAGGGGTGGTTTAGGTGAATTGTTATACAGCATTTACTATTTATGAAAAAAAAAAAGATTTCTCCCAAATGCGTCTGTTCCAATCATATTCTGGATCCTTCTGTCTGAAATTGTGTTGAAACTGAAACTAGCTGCTTCTGTTTTTAGAACACTTCTGTTTTAGCAGCACACATGTAAGGTGAAACTCGGTCATTGTGTTTCGAATAGTCTACGTGTCCACCATGCTACTTTGTAATTTAGAAGAATAAATGAAAAGACCAACACTTATATGTCTGTTTCAAATAGTCATTTGTTATAAAGTAATGCATAGAAACACATATATTCCTACATACATTGCATTAATCTTCCCTGATTATGAATAATTGAATTGGGTTTTACGATGCACCAACATAAGAAAGGTTATATGGCTCCAAACAGGATGAACATGCCAGGTTCAAATATGGAGAATGGGCCTAGAACCTTCTAACATGTAGAACTGCAGAGTTGCTGCAAATTCTTTTGTAGACACTCCATTTACGATGGAGCCACGTTTCCACGTTTGTATACGCAGTGTCATTATGAAGACCTTAAATGAGCATGATAAAAAATGATAAAATGAACATGAAGGAGCTGGGGTCCTACCTCTCTACCTCTAGCGGGATTTGCAGTGGTTGTATTCTACCCCGGCAACTACACGGGAAAGGAATAAGAAAGGTTAAATGGTGATGATGATGATTAGGATGAATATCTGATGATGATGGTAGGATAAAGGTATGATGATGAAACTAATGACAGTTTATAACGACAGTGATGCTACTGCTGCTAATACAGATGCTGCAATGCTGAATATGACGGTTGATGAAGAATATTGCAGATCAAAGGGGATCTGTAGTGGAGAGGTTAGTGTACACTCATGACCGTGAATAAGTCACTGCTCTCGTGATCGTGAGCCAGTCACCACACTAATGACCATGAGCAAGTCACTGCATTTTTGGCCGTGAGCATGTCACTGCACTCATGACTGTGAATAAGTCACTGCTCTTGTGACTGTGAGCCAGTCACCGCACTGATGACCATGAGTGAGTCACTGCACTCATGGCTGTGAGCAAGTCACTGCACTAATGACCATGAGTGAGTCACTGCACACATGGCTGTGAGCAAGTCACTGCACTAATGACCATGAGTGAGTCACTGTACTCATGGCCGTGAGCAGTTACTGCACTCATGACTGTGAATAAGTCACTTCTCTTGTGACTGTGAGCCAGTCACCACACTAATGCCCATGAGTGAGTCACTGTACTCATGGCTGTGAGCAAGTCACTGCACTCATGGCTGTGAGTAATGAGTCACTGCACTCATGGGTGTGGGTGAGTCACTGCATTCATGACCTTGAGCGAGTCATGTACTCATGACCTTTAGAAAGTCACTTAACTCCCATTGGTTTTTCTATCAGTAGGGGAAGTCAAACTTACAAATTAACAATATTAACACACTATCAATGTATATTGGAATGATCTACAAATAGTTGTAGAAAACAGAAATAGGACACACACAAATTGGAACCAATATATAAAAGAAAATATGGCATCAAGTATACATATGTTAAATGATTGAGATATAATTCTTAGAATGGATAACATGGCATGTGTAAGAAAATAAAATATATTGCAAGATATATACAGTTGTTATATACAGTAAAAGCTGGCCATTTTGATTAATGTTACGATTCTTGTCCACATGTATGGGATTTGGCAGAATTTCTGTTTTGTTAAATAAACCAGCAAATAAACTGTCACCCATATTATATATCTCTCATACACCGTAACTCTGGATCACCTAAATGGAAATATTAACTATATTATCCGTGTTTTGTAAGACATTATGAATACCACCTTTTTTTCAAATGTCAAAATCATGCAAGCGGCACCTTTACATAAAATAATATGACTTTACGCATAAATCAGAAATATTTTATTTTCTAATCCTCAAGAGTTCCAAATACAGTAATTTATTTTAAAATAAATAGAAGTCAAATTATTAACTGACCAAACCATCACTTTTAATAATTACAATATTTAATTTAATATTACTCTTATTTGAATAAAATTGCAAAAATTAACCCTTACCATGATTTTGCATTCTAATATATATTAAAAAAGGCCATAATTTGTTAAGGCAACAAAGAAAATGAATTGAATTGGGTTTATGAAGGGTTATATGGCACCAAACAGGACCGAACATGTCAGACTTATCATCTACTGAAGGATTATAAACTTATAAACTGGTCACTACATTTTTTATTAAATTGTACATTTTAAAAGCTTCAATTTTGTCAATTGAATTGAATTGAATTGAATTGGGTTTTAAGGCGCACAAACACATGAAAGGTTATATGGCGCCTATCAGGAATGATCATGCCAGGCTCATTCTTCATGTACATCGAGATAAAATATGGAGAACGGGCCTGGCACATTCTCACCCTGAACTGCAGAGTTGCTGCAAGTTCTATGGTGTTTCAAAGCTAAAGAGATGGTGTAGAGAAAGAACAAGAGAAAGAACCTAAACATTAATTGTCGGTGGCCTTAAGTTTGGATCAAAATCTATAATGATTTAATGAAAATTTGCATGGATAGCGACTATAATATAACGTAAGATAAATTAAAACTAATCAATTTACAAGGTATGTCAGTTGATGAATCCTACATTATATATTATAATAAATGGTTTAGTAACCAGAAGAATTTACTGTTCATATTATCGTATCAAATTTACTTGGTACAAAAGGTTTTGGGACCAGGGTATATAAAGTCATACTAAAAAGAAAACTAGTGGACAGAATTAAGTATCTCTTTTTAGTAACCAAGGCCTACCCTACTCGTTAATTGGTACCAGAATTGAATTGAATTGGATTTTATAGTCGCACCAACAGCTAAGGTACATATGGCGACTTTCCAGTTTCCATTGGTCTAGGAAGACCCCTGGTGCCCCTCCGGGCAATTTTCGTGCACGGGCGGGCACCTGGGTAGAACCACCGACATTCCTCAAGCCAGCTGGATAGCTCCTCACATAAAGAATTTGGTACCAGAAACATTAAATTCAAACAAGGTTTGATTTCAAAAAAATATCGCGAACACACAAAGGGTCTGTAAAAAATGTTGCAAAGTCCATAAAAAGTAACAGTTACGGACACATTCATAGTAACCAATAAAAAGATTATTACTTTTTAGCACACTTTTCATTGTAAACGATATTATTGTTGATTGTTGATCTATTGTCAATTATCAGCTGAGATAATAAGGTATAATAATAAAATCCGTCAACTGGTTTTCTTTTTATGCGCCATTGTATACCCTGGTCCAAAACTTTTATTACCGAGTGTAGCTATATATAATGACGAGTAATTATGACTGCCCTGAAATTAACTTTCCAACAGACACTTAGTCTAGCAAAAAAAAAAAAAAATTAAAGAAGAAACAATGCACTTTTACGTTTACAATTTCAGGCAAATATTTGTTTAATTAAAGGACATAATAATAGCCATCATTTCTTTCACAATCTATATGTACTCGTTTTTTTTTGCTAAAAACTATGTATTAAACCATTAAAGTCTCTAATATCCCGCCATCAACAGGCAAATTTTACGACAGATGTACACCGTTTCTAAACCTACTAACGACGAGGTATATATATATATAACTTAAATATTTTGAGAATCCAAACTCTGTAGACACAATATAAACAGCTTTAACCAGCCAGGCCAAACCCCAAACTGGAGTGTCAAATTAAAGAGTATTCAATCACGTGTATTTTAAGGACCCTATAATTTCAACTGCCACATATACATTATAATATGTCCTGACCACCTGGATAGAGATAACTGTTTCACACTGGTAAACCGGCGACCGAAAGATCAGCTGGCTACCGAAAGATCAGCTCAAAGCAAAAGGGTAACCATCAACACTGGGGTAAGTATTTCTACTCGTTGGATACGTTATTCTCAACATATTTACAAAAGAAATGGTTCTCCGTGTTGCTGAATGAACGATACACGAATGTGTGTAAATGTCATTGCATTATGTCAAATATTTTGTGAGATATGGCGAGTTAAACGTGAATGTTTCCCAAAATGATGTCAATTCTGAAGTTTATACCCTAAATACTCATAAAATATTCAATACTGAGGTAAAACAGGTATACGATTAAAACAATTTATATTTAATGTAAAACGTGTATAATTCTTACTGCAAGATTCCACGTATTAAAAAAGTTATGACTATTTAACTACACCGGTCGGTAAGAAAATGCGCCCGAATGGCACAGCTCCGAAAATTATTGGCGCCCCGAAAGATCAGCCCTGAAATCAACTTGAGAAAATCGCATTTTTGTGACCAGACGGGTGTTTTATTAGTATCTCACCATCATTTAAAGTATTCAAGAAAGGGTTGTGAAGAAGAACAATAAACCAATGACAAATACGGCATTATTGACTTTATTTATGCAGTTAAATGTTAGATTAACAGTGTCATTAGGAAAGTTTTTCTATTTTCATGACTCATCGCGTCGGTGTATGGCTTGCAATGCGTAACATTATTCTTTAAAATATGTTTGCACAATAAACAGAACTATTTGTATGGAATACAAAAAAATTTGCATACAAAATAATATATTCTTATGCTATAATGTACTATTTGTATTCAATGTTAAACTACTTTCATTCTACAAAAATATAAATGTCTGTTACATAAAATTATCGAACATAAATATAAATAATTTTGTTACATATGTAATGTCAAAAAATGTTCGGGCATGGCAATGCAACTTTAGAAGTGTCAAATATCGAAGCGTTTTGCAAGGGCCAGACGATTTCGAGATAACGAGTTTCAACTGTATTTTGAATGCAAATGCCGTTAGTTTCCGTGTGGAGGCCGTAAAAAATCGCCCCGTTCTTCACGCATAGTGTAGTTATTATTTTTGGTCCTTTGGGTCATTTTGTATGTTCTTGTTAATTCTGAAAATAGAATACCGCTTAAGCCGATGCTAGGGGGCGTTGCCAGTGTTACAGTGTTGCAATTATCATTACTGTCAATGAACAGCTTCAATTAAACTGATGCTGCTATTTTCCTACTTTGGATGTATTTTATGCTTCCAGGGGATCTACATTTCCAGGATATATTCATATACAAAGTTTTTTTGGACAAATATCTACTTTACCTACACCAAGTACGTTCTGACACAGAAATATTCGATAAACTATTTCATATGGTATATCTTATTATTTGTATGCATGAATAAAATAGTTATGCTCAATAAACGCATACTTATGTGCACAACAATAGCATTTGTATTGTAAACCAACTGTTTATGTCCATTGAAATGTATTCGGTTTGTAGATTTGAAATGTTTGAACATAATTGGCTGCTTGCATTCCATATACAATATGTTGACGATTGTGTGAATAAATGTTGCGCAACCGTATTGTAGGCATATTTGGACTCGTCATTATGTTAAAATGTTTGTCCACAATAATTTCAAAACTCGTATGTTACCAGCTTTCTGATTGGATAATCTTTCTAGCCCTACATGGCGTTTCGATTATTCGATTAACTGGCTCGTCTCCAAGGGTGATATTGTGCAACACATTTTTCGACATTAATACACTCAAGTGATATGAAAACGCAACACGGGAATTTCCGCTATATATTGTATGTACAATATGCTGCTTTTAATCGAATGGTACATGTCTACGTAAGACCTTTCCTTTTGGAAAAAATACTAAAACAACAAATATTACAGCAAATAGTATTCCTTCAATGTTTCATTATTCACAGAGTACGCGTTTGGCTCAATCATGTGAGCAAACTTAGGATGCAACATTTTGCAAACTATTTGCGTTAAATACAGTACTGAACTAGCTCAATTTTTCAAAGAGCTACTTCAACATTTATGAAGTTCTTGTTACAAAGTGTAGTGTGATTAAAACGTCTACAACATCACAGTTGTGTCCTTACTCTAGTTAACTGCAACTTTCTTCTTAAAAAACATCTTGGGATTTCTTTGGAATATTATGTGCAATTAAGTGTGCAGTATATACAATATATAGCGGAAATTCCCGAGTTGCGTTTTCATATCACTTGAGTGTATGTAACAAAATTATTTAATATTTATGTTCGATAATTTTATCGAATATACTACCAATTGGTAAAAGACATTTATATGTTTGTAGAATGAAAATAGTTTAACATTGAATACAAATAGTACATTATATCATAAGAATATATTATTTTGTATGCAAATTTATTTGTATTGCATACAAATAGTTCTGTTTATTGTGCAAACATATTTTAAAGAATATAATGTTACGCATTGCAAGCCATACACCGACGCGATGATCGCCCAGAGTCATGAAAATAGAAAAACTTTCCTAATGACACTGTTAATCTAACATTTAACTGCATAAATAAAGTCAATAATGCCGTATTTGTCATTGGTTTATTGTTCTTCTTCACAACCCTTTCTTGAATACTTTAAATGATGGTGAGATACTAATAAAACACCCGTCTGGTCACAAAAATGCGATTTTCTCAAGTTGATTTCAGGGCTGATCTTTCGGGGCGCCAATAATTTTCGGAGCTGTGCCATTCGGGCGCATTTTCTTACAGACCGGTGTAGTTTAAATAGTCATAACTTTTTTAATACGTGGATTTTTGCAGTAAGAATTATACACGTTTTACATTAAATATAAATTGTTTTAATCGTATACCTGTTTTACCTCAGTATTGAATATTTTATGAGTATTTAGGGTATACAATTCAGAATTGTCATCTTTTTGGGAAACATTCACGTTTAACTCGCCATAACTCACAAATTATTTGACATAATGCAATGACATTTACACACTTTCGTGTATCGTTCATTCAGCAATACGGAGAACCATTTCTTTTGTAAATATGTTGAGAATAACGTATCCAACGAGTAGAAATACTTACACCAGTGTTGATGGGTACCTTTCTGCTTTGAGCTGATCTTTCGGTAGCCAGCTGATCTTTCGGTCGCCGGTTTACCAGTGTGTGTTTTATAGTGTAATTTTGTCGTTATTTGGCGGGTTCGTTTCTTTAGAAGTCTGATGCTCACAAAGCATTCAAACCTAGTCATAAAGCTAGCGCTACATCAACGAAACAGAATTAGTTTTACATGTCCTATCTTGGCTGATGGCTCTATTCTCAAGTACAATGTAGGTTGTCATCTGTCTACAGATTAACCCTTAACCTGCTAGATATATATAATGAACTGTTCTTTCTTTGAATTAAGACCATTCCAATTATGTGACAAAGGAGTATTTTGGGGGAAATGACTGATCAGCAGCTAGACATTGTAAACCCTGATCAGCCTGTGAGTTACTCGCTATACTATTTACAAGCATTATAAAACTGCCAACTACCATGTTTAATTGCACCAAAAACACCATAACAGCTGACCTCAGGTTTCTCAACTTTCTTTGGTTTATAGAGGCACCTACATTAACAGGTTGTATGGTGCCAATGAGCACTATCCCCAATAACAACGAGGTAAAATAATCATTTTAATATCTAAAAATAAATAAACACAAATTTGTCTGTTGCGGTCATCCGAGTATACAAATGCATTGAACAGCTCTTAAATCCTACTGCAAAGTTTATCATCGCAACATCCGTGAATCGCTTTTTTTAACAGTTATATTCTTCAATTTTTTAGTACCATCATAAAACCATCATAAATATGGTGACTGAATTGCTTAAAAATGTGTTACGACAGTATTTTTTAATTATTTGTTTTACCGATTTTTTTCCCCAGCAAAAAGAATGGGTAGGAGGAGGGTAAAAAAATAAAAATAAAAAGGAAAATATTTTTCATTTGCAAAAAATCTATGATATAATCATTGCGGTAATACGGTAATATGGAATAAAAACATTTAGTACCTTTTGGTGACAAAAAACAGAGTTAAAAAAAACCTAGTGTTATGCCAGGACTTTTACAGGTGTGTGTGTGTGGTGTGTGTGTTTGTGTGTGTGCGTGCGTGTGTGTGTGCGTGCGTGTGTGTGCTTAGGTTTAAAGTTCCTCTGCCAGCATACCGTCACTGGCATGGCACATTAAGGGGGAGCACTTGTTAGAATCAAGATTGCTATGTGTCCCTTTAAACACTTGCACATTTATAAGGTTTTTACTTTGTTCCAATCCTATTACTTATTGCATGTAACATTATCACATGTCATCTTTCAAACAATGCAGGGGTCATGATGAAGACCTTTAATGAGCATGAACAAAAAATGATAATGAACATGAATTTGGGAGAGTTCTAGCCCTCTGCCTTCCCCTCCAACGGGATCTGCAGTGGCCCTATTTTTTGCCCCAAACGGGGCCCCTTGAACCAGACGGGGTCCATGACGTCATTAACGTTATGTTATACCACTAGTGGAATGTCGAAAATACTGAATGGTGTTATTACACTCCCACACCGCATGTTATGTGATAAAATAAGAAATCATACATTCTAAAAAAGAAGAAAACAAGTAACCATGGTAACAGTAACAACCTTTTTTTTTTAATTTTGAAAAAAATATTATGCAGACGCCATTAGTTTTTCCACCTCATACTTAACTTTTCATAAAATCAAAATCTTAACATTTTACAAAAATATTTCTTTAAAGACTAACGGAAATTAGTTTTTCATTCTTCAAACTATTTAATAAATGCAATATGACTAGCTTTTTTTTTTTTTTAAGTTCTAAGTACAGGATAGAGGCTTTTAAGAGAAATCTTCACCAAGAAATCTTTACCATTAAGAAACCGAAAGGGAGGGAGCATATTATATATAGACTCTATCCGGCTTAGTGTTTACTACAGGTTTTATCGATAGTCTCTATATAGGTCATGCCCTAAACCATGAAGAGAGCTGGTAGTAAAATCTTCATGAATAAATGGTGAAAGTATTAGAAATTCTGAGCAATCTGATTGGTTTAAAATGTAGAGTAAACACTAAAGTTGTGTATCTACCAAACATTCCTTTTATTACTTCTATTTTTTGGTTTGTAGTAAGGAACATTTATTCTACACAGGAAAAAGGTTGTGACATGTGCCACATGTGTTACTTTCTAATTATTTGGACGTTACTTTCATATATAAATCATGTTATTTACCTTATGTGCACATATAATGAAACATGCATGTCACTTATGTACCATATATATTTTGTATGAAAATGTATATGTATTTCATATGAAACTATTATGCATAAAATACATAAAGTATCCATTAAAAAAAAAAATTGCAGAAAATTGTAGAAAATGGTTTAACAACCTGTTTAAGTTTTAACATTATTTAGTAAAAAAAAAAAGAGTTACTTTCAAATGAAAAACTTATGTGGAATACATATGAGCCAAAACACGCGAAAATGACCCTTCAGACAAAATGTTGACATTTTATGATTTTGATATTTATGAAACACGGTGATTTTCTCTTTAAAAATCTCTTTATTTTATGTTGATATCTTAATTAAAAATGATTTTATCTCAATTTGGAAGTTAAAGATTGTACTCTCCATTAATTTGGACGTTGACGTTGGCGTCTTGGACGACGTCGTTGATTAAATAACAACAAAAACAATTTCCATTTTCTATAGCATCAACTATTTATATTAAGAAAACATTTTCCCTATTATATAATAATTAGGTAAAACACGGAAGTGACGAGAAATTTGATAAGTAATTAAGTAATTGATTACCGGCAGACGTCATAAATTGTTACTTTATGACGTTGTCGTCTAAACGTCCCTTCTCTAAACGTCCGAAGGGACGTTTTCGTGTGTTGCGGCTCATATATGTATCACTATATGTAAAACATACGAATTTCATGCCTAGATATTTTTCCTGTGTACACAAATCTATTCAACTAAGTATTTGATTAACATGTCACACATGAGAGTTGATCAAAAGGAAACTGGACAAACGACAAACTTTTTTATTTATTAAGGGACTGACTTCATTTTTTCCCCAGACATGTATAAAGGGAATTAAAACTATAATTTATATGATTTATAATGAAGGTGAATGAACATGTACATATTTTATGGTAGCATCACGAAACAATGTGGAGGACAACTTTTAAAAGTTTACTTTTTGCTGACAGTGTATTTTTTCTTTCTTTTTTTAAAAACAGTAGTTAGATATAAAATCATTTTTGTATGCTCTTGTCGATACTTTATTCTTTATACTTCATTCTTAATTTGAAAACCTGTATATGAATACATTACAAAGGTATACTAGAAATGTGTCTGTGGAAACGTATGCCACCTCACCATCCACACATACACTCCCCCACTCACCCAACCCCTCCCCGTCTCACCCACCCACCATTCAGCCACCCCCATGTGTAAGCTAAAATGAGGCCCAAACTCTGCCGAAGTCAATGGACAAGAACAGCATGATATGCGCAATTAACGACTGATACCTCCAACCATGTATCGCCAAAATATGTGGAGAAGTTCAAAAAATAATATTAAAGGAAAATGCTATAAAATTATGCTTAATAAAACCGTTAAGACCATTGCTCCCTCCCCCACCCCACCCCGCAAAAAATAATAAACTTACCCAAGAAAACAGTTGAGAAGTTGCCCACCAACTCCCCCTACACCAACAGTCAAATGACAATACCACAATAATCTGTTTAAAACAGATTTGTGAATGATTTTCTTTTTTTTGAAAATGATCTTGCAGCTTTCTGAAAAAATAGCCTCAATCCCAGTTATTACAGATGTTACAGCACTTGTCCGGTTTACATTTTGATCGCCCCCTTATATGTTATAGCAACCATGGTTACATTTTCATCATCCTCATATGTTTTGTTAAATATTTGTTGAGACAATCTTCCTTCATTTCAATCTAATAATTTCCAATCTGTACTTTGTAAATCAAGGTAAACTTTTCAAATAAAATACCGTGCATTTAATTTAGCACCTTGATTTAGTAAACCTCATCTTTACTCTAAAGCTGCAAGCAAGCAAGGAAATATCGGGGAAATAATGTTTTGCCCCTGTATACAGTTATAAGTTGTTAATTGGCTCAGAAAAATGTGGTCTCCTCAGCTTGTTAGCATTGTAATTATGGTACTTTGGAAGAAAAAAGTGACCTCTGGTCATGTTGAGCAATGATCGCTTAATGCACTATAAATAGGAAAATGGTCTTTGGTTGCTTATGACAATTTCCCTCTTAAATGCATGTCGTCACATCAGTAAGTTTAACTGTATTTTCTTCATTATTTAATGACAGCTTTGACTAAACTGATGATGAATTTGACTCACCTGTAAGTTATATACCAACAACATTTTTTAAAATTATCAACTACGATTTGGGGGAATTTTTAAAATTGTGTAGCAAAATCTAGCATAAGGTCAGGAGACCTTTAAAACTCAAGATTGTAGTGTGTCCCTTTAAGGTCCATGCAGGTAATGCTAGTAATCTCTCGGTCTCATTCTACATATAACAATCGCGAGAGCTACCACTATAATAATCAGTATTCCCGCCAACACCCCCACCGAATATGTTGCAATCTCGTACTCAGACGCGTGCGGAGATGCTGCCGTCGTCGTGGTGAACACTGAAATGAGAATGAACGAATGGTGTTTAAGGCACTTCGACATATAAATAGTTGATATTGTGCGAAAAAACTGATTAAACTGATATGAGAAACACAAAATTAAACTTACAATTATATATTGTTAGGTAAAAGGCAAATGGTGGGAAAATTATTTGATATATAGAGGATATTTGTTTGGAGTGAATATAGGATTTATTTTCATCGAGAAGTGTGAAAACTTTAGCATGAGTGCAAATATGCGAGTTTCCTCACTTCAAGATGAAAATAAATCCTATACTCACAACCTTGAAACTTATGCAGAAAAAACATAATGCACTAAAACAATGACGTCAATAACATCAACAGCATCATTACGTCATTTTCGGTATTTCACATGTGAAATATAAACAATGAAGATATAAGGTTTTATTTTAATCGTGAAATCCACTATTCATTGGAAATATTATAATAAAAATGTATACATAATTTTTAAAAAGTATTTTAAGATCATTTAAAAGGGAATAATTACTATCGTTCAGATTTCTATTCAATAAAAAAACGTACAAAGAAAGAAATCCCTATAATTGCATATGAATTGAATAGAAGTCAAACAAAAGGCCTAAAATAAATTAGGCAATCAACAATGTGGGATGTAGAGAGATATAAGGTCATCAGTTGTCATGTGTATATGAAGCTGGGGAACAATCCAACTGTTTGAGAAATGAAGAAATGAAAATGTGTTACGGGATATGACGTGACATGCCGTGACATTGCACTGTGACATTGCGGTCAGATTCCTGGATAGCCCCCACTATACTTTGCGAAGCGGGGGTATAAATAGAGTTTTGAAAGGAAAATAAAGCTAACATTATTTCAGAGAGTAACAGGAGATCCAGCAAGAGTTGCTACCAGCAATTAATAGAAAAACTGCAAAACTTGACATACTACTATCGCGGTTGCTGATGCGAACAAAGTATTCCTTCCAGAAGGCGTACTGCTGCACCCGATAGTTGATTTTATTACTGGTCTTGTTTCCTATTTCTAGGTATGTGTGGTTCCGAAGATTGTACTCGAGCCAGGAAACGTCCTTAAAGTTACTCACAGAGAATTTGTTATCTGTTGGATTTCTGAAATAAAAAGCAACACGTTTTGACATTTAGTTGATATTTTTAGAATTTTGCAAGGTAATTTTTCAAAACTTGCTGAAAACTTACTGATATTCCCCACAGGTTATGTGAAATTGTACTCAAGCCTGCATTCGTCCTTACACGCAATGGAAAAAGAGGTAATTTTTCAAAACTTGCTGAAAACTTACTGATATTCCCCCACAGGTAGTACTCAAGCCTGCATTCATCCTTACACGCAATGGAAAAAGAACTGGGTACCATCTGACAATAATAATTTTGCAGTTAGATATATCTTAAAGTTGCCATATAGTAGAAAGAAAGGAAGGAAGGAAGAAATGCATGAAGGAATGCATGCATGAAGGAAGGAAGGAATGCAAGCATGCATGAAGGAAGGATTGCATGCATGAAGGAGGGAATGCAAGCATGTATGAGGGAAGGAATGAATGAATACAACCCTTTAACAGATGAAGAAAAATAACAATTAATGGACATGATGACTGCACTCACCCCTCCCCTCCTGTATGTATTCATGCATTATACGTTACATGTAACCTAAATCTGAGATATTCATTTATTCTATTTTATACGTACCCTGCATCATTCATTGTATTTACACATTATACATACCTTGAATCTGAGATATTCATTCATTATACGTTATACGTACCCTGAATCTGAGATAATAAATCATATGCATTACACGTACCCTGAATCTGAGATATTAAATCACATGCATTACACGTACCCTGAATCTGAGATATTTATACATTACACGTACCCTGATTCTGAGATATTAAATCACATACATTATACGTACCCTGAATCTGAGATATTTATACATTACATGTACCCTGAATCTGAGATATTTAATCACATGCATTACACGTACCCTGAATCTGAGATATTTATACATTACACGTACCCTGAATCTGCGATATTAAATCAAATACATTACACGTACCCTGAATCTGAGATATTTAATCACATGCATTACACGTACCCTGAATCTGAGATATTTATACATTACACGTACCCTGAATCTGCGATATTAAATCAAATACATTACACGTACCCTGAATCTGAGATATTTATATATTACACATACCCTGAATCTGAGATATTTAATCATATGCACTACACGTACCCTGAATCTGAGATATTTATACATTACACGTACCTGAATCTGAGATATTTATATATTACACGTACCCTGAATCTGAGATATTTATATATTACACGTACCCTGAATCTGAGATATTTATATATTACACGTACCCTGAATGTGAGATATTTAATCACATACATTACACGTATCTTGAATCTGAGATATTTATACATTACACGTACCCTGAATGTGAGATATTTATACATTACACGTACCCTGAATGTGAGATATTTATACATTACACGTACCCTGAATCTGAGATATTTATACATTACACATACCCTGAATCTGAGAAGTTAGTGAAGAGACTGATCATGTATTCGCTGATGTTTCTGTCACTGTAGTTATAATCGTACTCTTGCCGAGGGTACAGACCAAACAACTCTTGATACGTCTCATTGATGTATGGAAATCCGAACACGTACTGGAGCTCCTGACCATGGGCTATCCCTGCAATGGACAGAAATATCTATACATAACCAATAAATCTGTCACCTAACAATCGTATCACATAATGACTCAGGTCTTTTCTCCTGATATTTCTTTGTCCTTTAAGGGAAAACGCAACAATCGTGAAGCTTGTTAGCACATACCTGTCAGTAACAACAAACTTTCAAATTAATTTTCAAAAATATTTCGGATTTTTTTGAACTAGTGGCACCACACTTAACATCATATATGAGAAACCTAACATACAAAAGGTCTTGAATCTGTGCTATCCCTAAATGAGTAATGATGTACACATTTATCTCAGATTATAATCAGTTTCTGTAATTATTGTCATTTTCAACAAGGTGCTATTAAATTTGAACCTAGATTCCTTAAGGGCCCAGGTGGCAGAAGTCAGAGGTCAAAGACACAGGCCAACTGTCATTCCCAAGTTGAGGTAGAATTCTCGCCATCGAAACTGTGGGAACCTCACGTGGGTTTTGAAATGAATGGGAATCAACAGTTAATCTATAGATATTTATTTTCATAAAACCGGTCCATGGATATAGTAGCGTTTGGAATTTCTTTCCATAAAGGTGCAGTCCAAGTGGCTGGAAGCAGAAATTCAGTAATGACTAATTTCCAAATAACTAACACAGGAACTTTCTTGTGAAGTTTCAGAAAATTCACCTGTACTTACAAACCCTGAACACACGCCAGACACTTGCAAAACAGTTGAATATGTAGAAACATGTCTGGTTTAATTTAAAATGATTTTGGCCCTTCCAGGCCAATTTCAACCATTTACACACAAACCTCGCCATGGTGGCACGTAGTCATATCGGGATTTATAGTTGAATACGTAAAAATATGTCTTGTTGTAGAGGTTTTGTGCTTGTATAGTCTCATCCATGCCTGTCCCAAACAAGTAGTCCGACATCATCTAATCAGGATAAAAATAGATAATATAAAATCATATACCGTATAATTCCAAATAAACGCCCCGGGGGGCATAATATTTTTGAATAGGGGGGCATTTGTTTGAGACCAAGAATGCATAACTTAACTTTTAAATCAGACATTATTTAATAATGTTCTTTATCAAGAAAACCCAAGTCCGCATGTCAATCAATCAATTAATGCATCTGATTTTAAGTTTTCTAGAGATTTGGTGTGTTCCATTGTGATTGAAACAGATTAACTTCCATCTTTCCCCAGTGTGGTGGGTGGGGGGAAGTACGGCGTTTATTAGGGGAGGGGTGTTTATTAGGGATTATACGGTAGCAAACGTAGATACAGTATACGGTAGCAAAAGTAGATAGTCAAACAGAAAGTGTAGCTTACATAGAAAGCAACCCTGAAACTGCATACAGAATGGGTAGAAATTACAAAATGCCAAATTACAATATTAACACACTTACAGACATATCAGTGAGGGAATAGGAAAATTCCTATCTAAACCAATGTAGTAGCCAAAATACCACGTGCACCGTAACTTTTCCTTCTATCTTCTCTCTCATTTATTCATTGACTTTGAGGAGAATCAAAATGAGATGAATATCAAAATGGGATTATAATTATTCTTTTTATTTTTAACGTCAGAAATTGTATATAAAGACAAAAAACTCGATCATTTTTGGCTTTTCTCTTAAAAATCAAGGACTGACATAGTAAAAGTTTCTGTTGAACTCATGTTTTGTTTAAAATGGTAAAGTAAATGAAATGCTATCATTTGAAGCAGAATTAAATTTGAACTTCACATAATGTTACAATGAGAAAACATGGGTGTACTGGTTGTGTACCAGTTATCGTCATTCACCAGATTTCGTCATTATCAATAAAACGCTCGATGTTGTGCTTATTTTTCGACCCCACTTTACAAATCACTACACACTACCATCAGACGATTGGAGAGGAAAAACTAGTTTAGAAATGTCAACATACACTCTCAAACCAACTCGTTTACCTATATAAATACTGTTATAAACAAAACACAATCGGGGGAATCACGCGCTAATGCGCATGCGCAGGAAAATTTCCTTTTTAAATAGCTGTCCTTTTACGTCGAACCATTGAATCAATTTGACATGCACAAAAAAATAAAAGTATGTGATAAACGAAAACTACTAGTTCACGTCAATCAATTTAAATTTGCGGACAGTTATTTCCCTTTAAATTATGAACGTCGAAGTGAAGTAAATTACATCCGATACCTACAGTTGAAAAAACATTTTAAATTGTAGATATTTTTTTTTCTAGATATTTTTTTTTGTGTATTCATATGCAATGGTATATATATGTTTCAATGAAGAACTACACACGTTTTCATCATACCTAACTTGAATTTTTCGGTATTAAACTGAACATGACGATAACTACTACATTCAGCTCAAACAACCGGCCCAATTCAGTCTATATTTAGTAATGGTCACGTGACACTTGTTACTAAGAATAGGAACAATGTGAACACGGAATATTTACGGCAAAGGGGTAAGCTACTCTACCGGCAAAAATATTTCTGAGATTACTAGTTTTGATTTAGATACATTAAAAAATCAACATAAAAATGACGATATCTGGTATACAGCCAGTACATCTACGATTTTATCCTGTTTTTCGATCAACTGCATTAGAATTGAGATAACCATCTAAGATTGTCAATCTGTAACGGTATGTGGTTGGTTTTACAGTCAAATTATGTTCTATGACTCCACTACTTTCTCACAGTAAAACAAAATTCTCAGACTATAAAACCACTCACATACCTAGTATTTGACTGGTTTTACGGTCATAAATTACGTACGAAACTACACTACTTTGTCTCAGTAAAACAAAATTGTCAGACTGTAAAACCACTCATATACCACCCCAGACTGAAAATCTTTATTAAGTAAGCTTATCTGTTAAATTATAAACAACTTCGTGTTGTCATGACAGTTCTTTGTATAGTTGGTGAACAGTAAGACGGACCTGTTGCCTGAAGCTAGAAAAACTGATACAAAACATAGTTCCGATCAGTCAATCTAGCTTACAACCACCAGAGACTAGAGCCAATTAAATGTTTCAGTAATTATTTACACCTGTACCAAAAGCATGTGTTGTCCCACAAACAACTCTAAAATACAATAGATCACATGGCCAATGTTTGTGGGAACTTGACCCAGGAACAATAGAGGGTGGAACTAGAAACTGAATGCCGGAACTATCCACTGCTACCAGAAATGCAAATAGAACAAATTCTACAACAGATACAACAGGCCTACATCAATTAATTCCTGTCGGATCCAGGTGTAGTTCTGTCTCTGGGGCCAGTAGGAGTACTGAAATGTGAGCGCCTCCTGAGCGTTCACCATATCCGCCACCTTCCGGTCTCGCAGAAACTCTAGTATGATGTTATTGTACTGCGTCTCCGACACACCTGCCTCCATGGACGGCATGTTGGCTGCAAGGGAGATAATAAGTATTAACATCTTGGATGAAAGCCGAGAGAACTGTGCATAATTAATGACAGCTTGTTTGCTGCAAGGTAGATAATAAATAGTGACATCTTGGATGAAAGGGGAGAGAACTGTGCCTAATTAATGACAGCATGTTGGCTGCAAGGGAGATAAGTATTGACATCTTGGATGAAAGGGGAGAGAACTGTGCCTAATTAATGACAGCATGTTGGCTGCAGACGGAGAACTCTGCCTAATTAATGACGGCATTTTGGCTGCATCGGAGATAAGGACATGCTGGATGAAAGGGGACAGAACTCTGCCTAACTGATGATGACATGTTCAGGCTTCACGCAGAGATAATTACGCAAAATGTGATGTTTATGTTATGTTATGTTATCCATAATCTGGTTTGTTTAAACAATGAACTTTCACTTGAGTTGTATTTTCTCAAAATTTTCAATTATTTGGTTTGAAATGTATAATAATAAATATACTGTACATATTTTGTTTGTGTAGAAAGTGAGATTTCCTTAATACTTAATAAGTTTACTGTGGTAACCGACACATAAATATCCCACCAACAACAGGCAAATTTACAAAAGATGTACACCTTTAGTAAGCCTACTAACAATAAGGTATATATTGCGAATCCGAAACCTATAACTACAATATAAACGCCTTACCTGGCCAGACAATTGTTATCATTACTATTTACCAACTCTTAATTCATTATACGCATATTCAGTTATGCGAGTTTTAAGTACCCATGAATAAATTTAGGCTTCTAATTTTTTCACATATGCTTTATTTTATGACCTGAACACATGGATAGAGTTTGAAAGAAAAGTTATGTAATGAAAGGACTAGGTATGATAAGGGACAAAATTGGCCCCTAATATTGAAAGTTTTAATGCACAAGTTTTGAACATCTAATTTAGCTACAAATGAACTGAATCAATATTAAAACTCATTACAAGTAGGTTTGAAGACTCTAAATGTGTTTTAAGAGACCCACAAACAAGGCCTTTTCATTCAAAAAATTTCATTTTTGTTCATTTTCAGCAGTTTTCGATCAGTTTTTGGTCTTGGAAATACAGAGCGCACCCTCGAGCACAGCTGATTTTTTGTTGAGACAGGTACTTGATAGCGATGCATCATTAGCCAAAAAACTTTGCGTGCTCGGTGGTGCGCTCTATATTTTTAGGATCAAAATCTTGCCCAGAAAGGTCCAAAATCTACAAAATATAACAAAATTAACAAAAATACCGTTTTTTGAGACAGTATTAAATCTTCTAGATAAATAAAATAAATATAAATATATTTTGAAGATAGAATATGATCAATTTACTTCAATATGCACAACAGATTATATGTAAATATTATTCTTTTGCATTCTGAATATATGGTTTCCTGGGGCTAATTTAGGTATACGCACCATCGAGTTTTGGATTCACAAATGTGCCTAACCCCCCTATACCTTCAGTTTTTATTGCATTTTTCACATTTTTAGCCTTTTTTTATTTGTTTGCTTCTTTAATAGCCTGTACGCACGTGCGTCAGTGCGTATGCCCAGATACGCCACTGATTGGGGGCCAAAATACCCCCTTATCATACCTAGTCCTTTGGTGGTTTAGTTTCTTTAAAGCCCCGTTGAGCATAGTAATATTTTTATTATTTATAAAATTTAAACCAGATGGAACATGACAACAAATCCAGTGCACTTGAATGTTTTATGTTAAACTGAAGCACATGATTTGTTTATATTTGGTTTGACATCCACAATTCTTCCAGACCTTAACCCCTTTACAATCATTGTGTACTTACGTATGAAGTATGATCCGTCGTCCTTCACAAGACCTCCCATGACTCTAAGGCGCTGGAACCGGCCCTGCTGCCTCATGGACTCGGGTGGGTCCGTCAGAAATGCATACTGAGACCCCTGATAGGGTCCGTCCACCACTGGGCCCCACGGGTTGCCCACGGTTCCTTCCTGAAATTTATACCAGATTTCAGTATGCCACACGCCCGACTTGCTGACAATTAATTAGTTTAATTAAAAGATCTCAATCCATTTCAAGTTAGAGAGTGGATGTAAATATTGCCTTTATGTGCACAGTGTTCTCCCCAGGGATTTCTCAAGCCATGTCATTTTTATCGCAGAAAATATGCTTCAGATTGAATCCTTATACATGACCGCTATATGTGTAGTTTGTCAGAAAGACACTTGATCTATATAAGAAACAGGCTAGTGATTCTATATATTGTGTTTTAAACTTATTTAAAGGGAGTACATCATGATTTTTCTAGAAATATCTTAAATTATAAAAATGTTCCAATTCATGATAAACACTTATATCCATCAAAATGTGATGTTGGAACCATATTGTTAAGGTTTAAACTTCGAATACACCATATAGCTAGGACGGAATCGGGCATAAAATGCTGAAATTGACCCTGGTGTGTAACCTAGGATAGCACGTATTGCTGTACAGAATGCATTTCCTTGTAACTAAGGGGTCATTTTTAGGATCATTCATTATGTTTAGGCGCTTTAAAATAAAAAATATTATTATTTGTCAATTTTAAGTCGGACCCCTAGACCCCTTTGAAAAGCCTGATGTACTCCCTTTAAGCTAAACAAAACTGAAATAATTAAAATGTGTTACATTAAGGCATGTTGCAAAAGCATTTTGGCTGTGAAGGCATGTTAAATGCGACATGCCTTAATAGCCTGGGACAACACTGGTGCATATGGTAGGACATCTGAACCCAAATTTGACTTGAATTTGAACAGGGGGCCACAGTGGCCGAGTGGTAGCAAGCTTCACTCTGAATCAGAAGATCAAGGGTTCGAACCTCACTGGTTCTGCGATCTGATAGTCCATATGATTATTATTTATAATAGTTATACGTATAGAACATATATACGTATATGTACAATATGGGAATCTGATGTTTTCTGTTATTTTACAGTGTTTTTTTAGGCTGTTTTATTAGCCGATATTGGGCCATATTCCCCATGCCAAAACATATATTTTTTTCCCCAATTTTGAGACAAAAATTCCCAACTGAAAGAAGGAAAAGAAAAATACACAGAAAAGTGTCAAAAGTTTGACATGTATTGAGTATGAAATGCTTTTAAATGCCACTGTTGATCATGTTTTACTGTAAACGGTATGAAAGATACAATTATAAAATGAATGTTTATTGTTTTGTTTCCCAATTTTATGAAAAATCACGCTTTAATTCAGAAATCTGATGGTATGGGCTAATAGCCTATTTTCCCAAATATAAAAAAAAAGCAATAACCCTAGCCTCATATGTGGGATGGGAACATTTACTACCCTCTGAGAAAGAGCATGATAAATAACCATAGGAACCTATTCGGGAGTAAGATGTAGGGCAAGTTTGCCGGATTTCTGTGTATCCGTCCCCTCTCCTAGGATTGCTTGAAATAACCTAAATAATGTGTTGATGACCCATTAAACACCATTCGAGTAATGGACCCGATTTAAGTAAGTACACAATGTCAGCTTGATGTCCAAAGGACCAAGAATTGGGAGTCCAAGGAAGTGCCTGAATCCATGTCTCATTATTTTAAGCCAATGTAAAAATGGTTTGATGTGAATGAGGCTTGAATCAATTAATGGAATGGAATGAATGGTGTTTTACGGCACGTCGACACAATTAAAGAATCCCTCAGTTTAGTGTTAGCTTAGCAGAACTGCTTTTGTTTGAAAACCATATATATTATAGTAATCATTATTATCATTAATTAGAAATAAGACCATGGGACAAGGATGTCCCAACTGAAAACAGTAACATTTTAAGAAACAAGAGGTCAATGACCTTGAAGCTCTACTGATTGATTTTGATTTCAGGAAGTAGTCGCTACAGACTTGTTTTTTGAAAATCTATTTTTAACCGTGGCGGCCATCTTGAATTTCCGGCCGACCTGTAATTTTGCTAGGATCAATTAGACATTAAGAGCAACATTCCTGTGAAGTTTCATGAAAATCCGTCAAGTAGTTTCAGAGGAGTAGTCGCTACAAGTTTTCATTATATAACTCTATGTAAACAAAGACGGCCGCTGGTAGCCATGTTTAACGTCAAATCAAAACGATTATCGACAAGGACCAACATCATGTCATACTGATCATTTTAGAAAAAGTCCCATATCAATATCTCTTATAGTTTTGAAGAAGTAGTCGCTACAAACTTATTTATTTTAAATCTATTTTAGCTGTGGCGGCCATCTTGAATTTCCGGCTGACCTGAAATTTTTCTAGTATCAACTAGACATCAAGAGCAACAATCCTGTGAAGTTTCATGAACATCCGTCAAGTAGTTTCAGAGGAGTAGTCGCTACAAGTTTTTACTATATAACTCTATGTAACCAAAGATGGCCACTGGCAGCCATGTTTAATGTCGAATCAAAATAATTTTCCACAAGGATCAACATCATGTCATGCTGATCATTTTAGAAAAAGTCCCATATCAATATCACTTATAGTTTTCAAGAAGTAGTCGCTACAAACTTATTTTTTAAAAATCTATTTTTAGCTGTGACGGCCATCTTGAATTTCTGGCAGATCTGAAATTTTGCTAGGATCAATGAGACATCAAGAGCAACATTCCTGTAAAGTTTCATGACAACCCGTCAAGTAGTTTCAGAGGAGTAGTCGCTACAAGTTTTTACTATATAACTCTATGTAAACAAAGATGGCCACTGGCAGCCATGTTTAACATTGAATCAAAACGATTTTTGACAAGGATCAACATCATGTCATGCTGATCATTTTAGAAAAAGTCCCATATCGATATCACTTATAGTTTTCAAGAAGTAGTCGCTACAAACTTGTATTTTAAAACTCTATTTTTAGCTTTGGCGGCCATCTTGGATTTCACATCAACATGAATTTTTGCTAGGATCAACTAGACTTTATGGGCAACATTTCTGTAAAGTTTCATGAATATCCATCCAGTAGTTTTAGAGGAGTTGTCACTACAAATAAAAGTTTACGGACAGACGGACAGACAGACGGACGGACAGACGGACGCCGCACCACGGCATAAGCTCTGCTGATCTCTGATCAGTCGAGCTAAAAAGGGCCGTAACTCTGGTAATATCAGGTCAATTTTGATGCAGAATGAACATGCACATCTTGACATCATGGGTAAGCATCCTGTAAAGTTTCGCAACAATCGATGAAAACTGTGGGAGGAGATAGACGCACAAACTTTTGGGGACGGTTACTCGGAAGAACACGGTTAACGCTATATGCCCCGTCTCCATTCAGTGGTGGGGACATAAAAATGTAAGTGCAAATTTTCATTCCATACCGCAACTCTGACTCTTGCAGAAGCATTCACGATCTCGTCTGCCGTTCTGTACAGCTGCATGCACGTGACAAGTCGCTGGTTATCATTTGGTGGACATCCTAGCTCAGTGGCCAGTGTTCGTGCATAGTCACGTGCATCTTCTATTTTAGGTATGATGGCCCACTGACACCTGTCTGACCCTGACATCATGATTGCTTGGTGGAATAAATCTATATAAATAAAGTTTGGCGATTAATTAATTAATTTCCAATTACATTCAAGTAATTTAATTCACTTTCAATCAACTGGGAGTCTGAGGTTTTCTGTTAGTAAGTAGTTTGTTTGTTTGTATGGTGTTTTACGTCAATTTCAACACATGTAAGGTTATATATGATGGTCAATTTTTTTTGTGGTGGAGGCAGACCATCCACTTTTCCTGGGTAGAACCAGTACTGTACACCTCCCGCCATCCATAAGGTAATAAGTAGTTAACTGCCAACTAAACCTTTAGTGAAGGTTCAGCTAAGCATTGAAGACTAAAAGCTGGTAAATTTGTCATATTTTTGTAACTCGCCACAAAGTCACACTGCCACATGCTCTGGTTCCAGTAGCAGTGCAGGGCACAAAAATTCCACTCGTCCGCTCGAGTGCTCATTGAAATTCAGATATTTTTTTAATAATTTATCAATTTGACCATTCAAATATAGTAGGATGAGTAACTCAGAAACACATTTTCCTGGCCTGCAGCGTAAACAGCGGGAATTTCAAAAAGCCTGAATTTTGAATAAGTTGACATTTTTATCCAAAGGAAGAGCTCTTGTGTAAATATGTTTCTGGTTTGTTTGTTACGTCATTTTCAACACATGTAAGGTTATATATATGACGGTCGATTTTTTTTTTGTGTTGAAGGCAGACCACCCACTTTTCCCGGGTAGAACCAATACTGTACACCCCTGCCATCCATAAGAATCGACACTTCCTCTCTTACAAGTCGAGCTCCCAGTGGGATTCAAACCCACAGCGGCGAGAGGCGATGGATTACAATGCAACATCGTTAACCATTCTGCCACGGAGATGCTATATGTTTCTGGAATAAGATTCACCATGTAAAGTTGTAAGACCACTTACGTTCCGCTCAGTGGTCCTACCCAGGTGCCCGCTTGTGCACGAAAATTGCCCGGATGGGCTCCTGGGGTCTTCCTCCACCAGTGGAAGCTGAAAAGTCGCCATATGACCTTAGCTGTTAGTGCGACTATAAAATCCAATTCAATTCAATTCAATTATAATGCTTACTGTATGATCTTGGCGACAGTAGATGTAGACCCACAGCCGCCGCACCGGTACTCTGCCCAAAAAGGGTGACCATTCCCGGGTCCCCGCGGAAAAACCTGATGTTCTCCTTCACAAACTCCAGGGCCCTTTGCTGGTCCCAGAGTCCGAAGTTTCCTGGGGAGTACTGGTCCCCTGTACTCAAGAAACCTAAATATGAGGAGTAATAAAAAGATAATATTAGGCCATAATAAATTAATTGCTAGATTCTCATCCCCGCCCGCCCACATTTTTTATGCCGCCCCGGTAATTTTTATTTCTTCAAAAAAAAAAATTAAAAAAAAAATAATAAAAAAAATTGCTGAAAGTATGAAACACTATTAAAAATGTGTTTTCAATCTTGGAAGTACTCAGTAGTATGTTTTACTATTTTGCCTTGTGCCGAGGCCATTTTCCATTTGTCGTATAAAATAAAAAAATAAAATTTCACCCCTATTTTGAAATAAAATTGGATGAGAAACTAGCAATTAATTTATTATGGCTTTACTCTAATTATTATAATTAATAATAATAATAAACAGAGGATCTTAAAAAAGTTCACTCATAATACAGATTTTATGAGACAAGTTGGATGAATGTATTTAATATTTGAGCAAGTGTTGATATTTTTATGAATGCATGTGAAATGAAATTAAAAGGCTTTCAGATTATGTTGTTTATATATTTCTTCCAGCAGATATCTGACACCATAAAGTGCGTCATCAGGGCACTAGTCAGCTTTTAGGGGTCTGTGGCCAAGGCCCTAAGGAAGGGGAATTTTGCGTTGTTTTCATGTCAAAGGGGAATTTCTAAGAAACACAAATTAGTGTGGGTTTTTTTATTAAGTGGTAGCAAGAATGTACCATTCCAAATGGCAGAAAGTATGCTGTTTTCCAGTATTGGAGTTTAACATTTTATATATATATATTCACAGGAAAAGGGGGAAAATATATACTTTTAGGGGAAGGAAATTTCGGCCCCAAAAATGGCCAAACAAGTGCCATGGTCATAAATTATGTTAAATGCCTCCAGACTTTACCAACACCTTTATTAGACGTGCAACTTGTGCAGAATTGCATTCAGTTTCTTTGTTAAAAAATCTTGTAAGACAACTTTAAAGGGATGCACTGCAATGTTTAAGTTTTTATTAAGCATTAAAATTAGAATCTTGATTTATTAACCCAGTATAATTTCGACTTATACATTCTAGAATTCATGCAGCAGACGACAACAGTGAAAGCGATGATGGCGAAATGAATAAAGTGTAGATCTATTATAAAATTATATTTGCATATTTGTTGCAGAATTTCAATAAATGGTGATCATATTTTCCCATTTTTGTTATCCGCTAGTCTGTAAATTGTCAATAATTACGCAAGTTTGGAAACCCTAACTAACTGCTACAGTACATGCACATTTTAAACACGAGTAATTTAAGTCACGAAAAATAAAGCATATCTGTTCGTCCCTAATGTTTTTATCCCCATTTTTCTCCAGTCTGACATCGATTTTCTGCATATAAAATGCAAGAAAAACAGGTTTTCATATTGTTTCCCTGTATTGTACGCACTCCCCTTTCGGAAGCCGTAAAAGAAGTAAAAAAAACAAGGTAAAATATGGTAAGTACTTTTGTCAAATTTTTAAAAATTACAGTTAATGAACTCTCACGTTGTTTTGCTATATGTAACACTTGTGTGAAGTTTCAATCAACTGCTTTGAGCATCATGAGCATGTTGAGTGATTAGAAAGTCAGGGCTGTCTTTCTTCCATGGGGGAATGGGTCCGGGTCCCTCAGAGGGGGGAATTTTCGCGTCAATTTCAGTAAAAGGGGGAATTTTGCATGGAAGTTCAAACATCCATAACACATTATGATATCATCAATATAAAATGAAATCATGTTGATTAAATAGATATATAACACTAAAAAGACAAATAAAGCAAGGACTTAAATAACACAATTTTATTGTTGTTTATGCCAACCAATATACATTTAACAATAAATGGGTTCAAAACAGACTTGAAAAATATGTATGTTGACTAGCTATAAGAGTTAGACTATGTTCAAAAAGTACCAATGACAGTTATGTCATTTACCTTGGTCTACTTTCTTCAACACAAGCACAATTAACACATAGTTCTCTTAAAATTATAGCCTTCTGTCTTTCAGTTGTTGTTTTTTTATTGTTTTTTTTATTATTTTTTTTATTGTTTTTTTTCAAGGGGGGAATTTTGACACTGAGGTGGGGGTAAAAAAGATACTTTTCAGGTGGGGGACTGGGGCCGAATAACGGCCCCACAAACAGCCAAAAGACAGCCCTGAAAGTTATCGTCAACTTGCACCAAAACTTTGACGTGAGGGGGCCACCGACACTGAGAGGGAAGCTCCCTTATTCTTTGAACAATCAAGCTTAAAACACCTATTAAAGTTCTCTAAACAAAGAAACTAATTTGAGTACCTAAGGCATTGAGTCTGTAATTGAAGGTAACTACGACCACTTTCCTCTCAGCCAAGAAGACGCCTGGGTACTGTTGGGAGGCACCCATGGTCCAGCCCCCTCCGTGGAGAAACACCATCACGGGATACAGGGGCGGATTAGCCACGGGAATCTCATCCGTTTTCTGGAGAAAAAAAGAAGGACATTAAACGATGCAGTGACTTACTGGAGAACAATTAAAATGCATCTTCGTATAATCTTCCTAAATGAAACACTAAATTTATGGAGGATGTCCCCATATGCATAACCTCACAGAAATTGAATATAAATACGAATCATATATAGCTGAATATTTCTGCAAAAAACTAGCAGTTTATTATGTTTACTCTTTTATCTAAGCGATGTTACCCTTGAACACAGTTGCAAGTAGGTTTTTCACTGCTGCGGGTTCCAATCCCACTGGGAGCTGGACTTGTATTAAAGTTGGAAAGTGTCGATTCTAACAGATGGCAGGAGGTATACAGAACTGGTTCTACCCAGGAAAAAGTGGGCGGTCAGCCTCCACCACTGAAAAACGGACTGTCGTATATCGCCTAAAATATGCTGAAAACATCATTTAACCAACCAACAGACTTTAAAGTTCTCTGGCCATGTTTTGTTCCATGAACATGTTTTATTTAAATCAAAATCAATACACAACAATAGATATTTAAAATATCTTTATCAATTATCTGGCAACAGTTGTGCAATTATACAGTTCAGATTTACATCATTTCCCCGTACAGTCACGCAGTGGTAAAAGTAGTATCAACATCATGCACGTAATACTTTTTTTTTTACAAACAACTTAGTAGCAGTTTTAAATATGTTTCTCTCCGGGACTATCAAGAAATGTTCATATGATGTTTAAGAGTTAAATTTGTTAATTGATAATACTAAGGCCAAAAAAAATATACCTGTGTTTCCGGTAGCCCGCCCAACCGACCCTATTGTTAAGGGGCCGACCCAAAAAATAAAAAATAAAAAAAATGTTCTGAACAATGAGTTATCACAATATATCCAGGTAAACTGACATCACAGAGAAACTTTTAGTTGTATCATCAACTTGTATGGGGTTTATGAAATAAATACATGTAGAATCTCACAATATCTTCCCTCCAAAAAAAAAAAAGCCTACCGACCTACCCTATATTTTCAGAGCATGCAATAGGAAACACACCTATTTTTTCTTTTGCCCTAAGAAAAGGGTGGTCATTCACCTTTAAAGGGACATACAGCAATCTTGAAGTATAATTTATCAAGCATTAAAAGCAACTTATTAATCCAGTATCACTATCACTTTAAACCTGCTTGTATATAATATTAACCCTTAACCCGCTATATATATATATAATGGACTGTTCTTTCTTTGAATGAATTTAAATTCCATTCCATTTATGTGACAAAGTGGTGTTTTGAGGAAAATGACTGTTCAGTAGCCGGACAATGTAAACTCTGGGTTTACAATGGACGCAAAGGCAATTATAGGCGTGCTTAGCGGGTTAAGGGATAAATACATTATTGGTGCAATATATCAACTATTAGTTACATTACATAGTCCCGCAGTGATGGGAAAGCTTATATTAGCAGGATTTTATAACGGATATTTCGATAATACAATTTGTTTAAAAACATTTTTTACTGGAAAACCTGTTTAAAATTACCTATTAAACGGTTTAATTTTACAATTTGCAACCGTTTTAAGCCGAAAATGAGGTTTTATTTCATACACCAGCCAACCCCGTTTTCCCTTCTTGGAGAAGGGGATGGATGGGGTATGAAATTTAATACTCGGACCACGTAATGATATGAAAAAACAATTTGCTTTCAACCATTCATATAATTATTAATCCTGACAGATACGCACGTTAGAAAAGCCAGTTAGATACGGTAGTTTTAAGAATAACCGAGATTGCCGTATGTCCCTTTAAAACAGCACTTTTATCTTTCTAACTGCCACCTTCCTTAAACCTGTACTGTCATTAAACTACATGTTTATGAATTAATAAAAAATTCTTACTAAATGCACAGACATGTTCGGTCAACATGTTTATTTATCAAGATTCATAACAAAACTAGGCCATCCTTAAAAGTACATTAGTTTGCTGATCCCGACCCATGATTTTATTGGTAGGTAGGTAGGTGAATTATTTATTTTTTTGCCGAAGACATTACAAACCTTAAGAAATGGAAGGAAAAATATACTAAAGATAGTACGAAAAAAGTTATGTTAAAGAATTGCTATAAAAACTTTTCAGTACTGTAGGGACTTTTTTCATGGGTAGTTAGGGAAACAGCAAACCAACAATATTTATTGGTCGGCCTTAACTGGATACATCCAGCTCAGAAAACACATCGCGCTGAATCCACGAAATAAGATGGAACAAAAAAGGACATTAAAAAAAAGTGGTTTGTTCAGTAGAAAGTTATTATATTTACAATGACATTGGGATCAGGGGTTGGTGCACACTCCATCCCCCACCCCACACTCCCCTCCCCAACTAAAATCAGAAAAGTTATGAAAATTCATATGTAAAAAGCATTTTGTCGTTGTTTTTTTTTTAAAAGTTGCTCCCCCACACCCTCCCCACAGGCACCTCCTCCAAATCTGAAATCCTGAATCCATCCCTGGGGATGGCCAACATAATATGTTACACAGTTAGTAAGAGAGTTGGGCTGATAATGAGACCAGACACTACAGAGCACATAAAACAAGATCTACCTGGGATAGACAATATGTTTCCTACATAAACCACCAATCAGTGAGTATTCATTTGTTTTAAAAATTATTTACATTAGAAATCATGTCAAAAGAGAAAATAAAAACAGATCAAGACATGAATGGCTGTATTACCTTAATGAACGAGTTGGATAAAATTATAGGATATGGGTGTATTAAAGAAAAAAATACAGTCACATGTGTATAAATATTATACTTAAAGCATTTTAAAGATTTCAAATATAAATATTAAGGTCTGTCAGAATGTATTGTATGATAATGTATGGTATGATAATGTATTGTAATGATAATGTATTGTATTGTATGATAATGTATTGTATGATAATGTATTGTATTGTATGATAATGTATTGTATGATAATGTATTGTATGATAATGTATTGTATTGTAGGATAATGTATTGTAGGATAATGTATTGTATTGTATTGTATGATAATGTATTGTATGATATACCATGCAAATAAGTGTGACTGTTTTTCTGCATACAAACACAGTGATTCCGTCCTCATTGCACAGTTAATACACAAGCTACTGTATAAGGATAAATAATTCACGGCTTTACAGGGTCTTCCGCAGAAATTATTAAGGGATAGAGAAAATTGAATTTGAACGTCATGGGGCATGTGTGCAAGGGAGGTACTCTTTGGTGACCAATATTTTTACATATCATTATTTATTTAGATGCAATTTGTAAAGTATATATATTTCAACTGTAAGTGAAAGGATTTTTAAGAAGTATAGCCTACAAGGAGCTATTTATAGACAGGTATAATGCATTTTGGAGATTTATTGGTGTTTTTTAAGGGATATGTCAGAGATCAAAGGATAAGGGGGTTAATTAAGGAGTAGGGGGAAATTAGATTTTAAAATTAAGGGATAGGGGCATTATGCCCTTAAATGGCCTGTGGAAGACCCTGCTTTATATTACACTCCCAGAAGCCTTGTCATCTGATTAAAAATAATATATATCAAACAACGATAACTATAACATGTTATAACACAATTTATCTTGGGACATTTATAAGAGTTTTCTGGCTGCTTGGCTTCTTTTCGTTAAATTACAATGGTAACCCCATAAAATACCATGGTAACCCCATAAATTCATAATTTTGATAGAGCATCATCAAAAATCTGACCAATCAGTGACCAGAAATAAGGGTAAATAAGACATAACCAATACATTCTGGTAGGTGATAAACTCGGTCTTTATCCTTGATGTTCAACCAAGTTTACTGTTAAAATTAAGGTATCTACAGAGTTAGTCTTTTAAAACTCTGCCTATTTCATGCACATTCATGCAAATTGATTGAATATATGTATTTTTCAAATCAAAATCTTGAAAATTATGGTATATTTACTCTGCTAAAGATTTTTATTTTACTATAGAACCTAAGGATAAAAACCGAGTAACACAGATTTTATCACCTACTGAAAATAAAATATAATCTCAACATCTCTGCAATGCAAAATTATGAATAGTGTTTATGAGCTACATGAACTTTTGGGTCTACTTACATTTGGTGCAAAGATATTCATGTACAGACAATCTTCACTGGTGTCCCTCGTTCTATCGAAGCCTGGAACCGTCTGTTTGACAAGCCATGGCAACTGCGGGCAAGCAGGTCTGTACTTTGTTGCATCCCATATACCTGTCCACGAGGGCTTTTCTGGTTTCTGTATCAAATCAAAGGTAAAGCGTGTTTGAAAATGTGTCAAAATGTCCACTCATAGTGGTTGGAATATTTTTCTCAAGGTACATACGTGTATACATACAAATGTATCCGACGCTACATTCTTGTAGTACCCTGTACGACGTAGACGGTCCCTTCAGTGAGCAATTAAAAGTTCAGCGTTAGTTATAGGATAAAATTGCAGTGTGCAATTAAAAGTATGTGAATTTGCAGTGATAGATATAAATAGAATAGAATAGGATATTTTATTGTCGTAATATTCATAACAATGTGAACATGACAATGAACAAACAGGAAATCAAATCATAGCAATTAAGATAACATATGGATCATACATACAAGTAAAAACAGCATTATAAATGATACCCAAGTATTGAGGGCCTGCACAAGACACTATGATGAAAGAATTGTTTACAAACATGCAAATTTTAAATACTCTTTAGAATGTACGCATTATTATAACTGAAATATTATATTTTTAGCGATCTAAAGATAATTAGCGAGACAAAGTGAGTAATTAATAAAGATCTACGTAAGATTACAACAGATTACATAAATACTGACAACGATTACAATGCCAGTGGATGACAACATATTGTTTTAATGCGCAGTGGGGGTGTCAGGGGGAACCCACTGCATCCGCACCTGTTATATGTTCTTGGTTCTACTTACATTGAACCGGAACTGTCTCCTCCAGTCGCTGTATTCAGATATGCGTTTGGCATAGGGAATTCCTAGGAAGACATTGATCCTTTGCTTGTCAAAGGCCTCGTAGTGGGAGGGAATTGAGAACCCCTCCAGAGCTCCGTGAGCACAATTTACTCGAACATTATACTTGTGGGGTGAACGGTTTGGCATTGTACGAAATCTACGTATATGGTTACAAGCAATCCGATCAGTATGACTAAAGGGCAAACTTTTAAACATTTTAAGTCCAAGTCATGTTTTCGTTTTCAAAACAACAATTGCGGAACACCTTGATCACGTGATACAGGTGAGTCAATCGGTGTCCAGGTAAAATTGAATCCACCAAATTGTGCTACCAGGGTTATCGTTCCTTGTTCTCACTCTAGGTGCAAAACCACCAATTGTTTAGTCGGATATTATTCTAAAAAAGTGGTTGGAAAATACCTTTCGTATTTGTGTATTCTCTAAGGATCGATTTTTGATGATCATTTTTTAACTTTATAAACTTCATACACTTTTTATAAACTGTGTGAAAACTATAGAAAACTGTGGAGTGCTGGGTAGGTAGCTTCTGTGGAAAGGAAGGTTGAGATTGAAATTGGGGGTCACTGAGTTCAAGGTCAAGGTCATTGTTACTAAAAATAGAAATGGTTTCTTCTCAACAACTTTTGAAAGGAATGAGGGTTGGATATGGCGTTTGGGGTCAATGTCAAGGTCAAGGTCTCTGTAACTAAAAAACGAAAAAAATGATTTCCGCGTAATAACTTTTGTTTGGAGTGAGATATTGTGACTTTACTTGCTGGGTTACTAGCTTCTGTAGAAAAGAAGGTTTGGATTGAAATTGGGTCACTGGGTTCAAGGTCAAGGTCATTGTTACTAAAAATAGAAAAAATGGTATCTACTCAATAGCTTTTGTTAGGAATGAGATATTGCAATGAATTTGCACGGTATGTAACTTATATAGAAAGGAGGTTGGGATTCGTTTGGGGCTACTGGGATTAAGGTCAAGGTCACTGTTACTAAAAAATAAAAATGGTATCCTGTAAGTTACTTTGTAATGAGAGATGTATTGCGACGAAACTTGCTGGATAGGTAGCTTATATGGAAAGGAAGGCTAGTATTGTATTTGGGGCTACCGGATTCAAGATCAAGGTCGCTGTTACTAAAAATAAGAAACATGGTTTTGGCTCAATATCTTTTATTAGGAGTGAGGTATTGCGACGGAATTTGCTGGGTTGGTAGCTTTTATGAAAAGAAAGGTTGGGATTGCATTTGGGGCCACTGGGTTCAAAGTCAAGGCCACTGTTACTAAAAATAGAAAAAAAATGGTTTCTGCTCAGTGACTTTTGTTATGAGTGAAGGTATTGCAATTTTTGCTGAACCCGTTTACGGATCTCGACTTAGCGATCAAAATGTCGTCCAGGTGTATGTATGTGTGTCAGTTCGTCCGTCCTTCCGTTTGTCCGTGCGTCAGATTTTTATTTCTGAATATCTTCTTCGTTAAATGCAGGATTTACCCCAAATTCCACCAAAATGTTCATTATATGGATCCAACATCACACGCACATTTTCGGTTTGCTGTGACCTACTTTCGACGAAATATATGTCACGTCCGGTCTCCGCTACGACATGTGTATCTATATTCTGTATTGCAGGATTTTCACCAAACTTCACCAGGATGTTCCTTATATGCATCTAACATTATGTGCAAAATTTCGAGTTGTGGTGACCTACTTTTGAATAAATATGTCATGTTCGGTCTCTGCTACAACATGCGTATCTCGCCTCTTTTTTTTTGCAGGATTTTCACCAAACTTCACCATAATGTTCCTTTTACACGCCTTACCTGATATGCAAAACGACCTTTCACCAAAACTCCACCAAAATGTTCTGTATATGGATCCAACATTACATGTACAATTTCGGGTTGCTGTGACCTACTGTGTCACGTCCGGTCTCCGCTACGACATGTGTATCTATCTTCTTTCTTGCAGGATTTTCTCCAAACTTCACAATCCTTACATACACCTTATCATGTAAAATTACCTACTTTCGGCAAAATCAATATGTCGGGTCTCTGCTATGACATGCGTATCTTGCTTTTTTCTCGCAGAATTTTCACGGAACTAGACCAGAATGTGTCTTATATACCTCTAACATCATGTGCAAATTTTCAGGGTGCTGTGAACTACTTTTGATGAAATATGGGTCACGTCCGCTCTCCGCTATGACATGCATATCTTACTTCTCTTAGAATTTTCACCAAACTTCACCAGAATGTTCATTATATGCATCTAACTTCATGTGCAACTTTTCAGGGTACTGTGACCTACTTTTGAGGAAATATGGGTGACGTCCGCTCTCCGCTTTGACATGCATATCTTGCTTCTTTCTCTTAGAATTTTCACCAAACTTCACCAGAATATCCCTTATATGCATTTAACATCATGTGCCTAATTTCTGGTCGCTGTGACCTACTATTCACAAAATATAGGTCATGTACGGTCTTCGCTACGACATGCTTATCTTGCTTCTTATTTCCAGGATTTTCACCAAACTTCACCAGAATGTTCCTTATATGCATCTGACGTCATTTGCAAAATTTCAGGTCACTGTGACGTCCATTGACAAAATATAGGTCGCGTTCAGTCTCTGCTGAGACATACGTATCTTTTTTTTTTTCTCGCAGAATTTTTACCAAACCTCACCAGAATTTGCCTTATATATAATTCTAACATCATGTGCAAAATTGCGAGTGTCTGTGACCTGTGAGAAAAAAAAAATCTGGACCTTATAACAGGGCCTTCTAGTTTAAAAGAAGTATTGATTGGAATTGGAATTTTAGGACGACAACCTTAGATATAAGAGCCATTTTAGTCAGTAGAGCGTCCACAGACCCTTGTCTAGACCTTGTAATCGAGTTGAGGACTTTAACATACCTTTGTATATATAACTAAAACGTAACTCCATCAGAGCTACAGTTTCCATAAAGTTCGAAAACCCTTTCCAAAAGTGTATATAGTATTTGACCCTTTTACAGTTCGCTACTACAGTATATTTTTTCGAGCCCGTTTGATTTACGGGTCTCGAATTAGCGATCACTATGTCGTCTGGGTGTATGTGTGCAAGTCCGTTCGTTTAGTCGGTCCATGCGTCCGACTTTCATTTATTTATATCGTCTTCATTACTGGCAGGATTTTCACCAAACTCCACCAGAATGTTCCTTATATATGCATTTAACATCAACGGGTCGCTGTGACCTACATTGGCCGAAATATAGGTCACATCCGGTCTCCGCTACGACATGCGTATCGTGCTTCCTTCTTGCAGGATTTTCGCCAAACTTAACCAGAATGTTACTTATAAGCATCCCATATCATGTGCAACATTTCGGGTCGCTGTGACATACTTTGGACGAAAGATAAGTCACGTCCGGTCTCCCAAACGACAAGCGTATCTTGTTCACCAAACTTCACCAGAATGTTCCTAATTAGCACACAAGATCATGTGCAAAATTTCTGGTCGCTATGACCTGCTTTTAACGAAATATTGGCCACATCCAGTCTCCACTACGACATGCACCCCCCTCTCTGAATGGGATTGATTTATTTATATATTAAGTATGTAAGGAAGGAATATTTCATGGGTGTGACCATCAAAATTCTGGACTGCTTCACCATAGGGCTGGACATGCAGGCCGTGGCCTTCTAGTCTCATCGACTGCGTGATGATCCGACATATTGTGGACCCTATGATGACGTCTGTCTCACCACTGCGGGTTCGAATTCCACTGGGAGCTCAACTTGTAAATGAGAAAGTGTCGATTCTTACGGATGGCGGATGTAATACAGTACGGGTTTTACCCAGGAAACAAATAGGGTGGTCTGCCTCCACCACAAAAAAAAATCGACCGTCCTATATGTCCTATTAAAATGTGCTAAAAGTGATGTAAAATACCATCCAATCAAGGAAACAAACCTTTGTCCTGAAAGCAGAAGGGATGGTAACGTTTACTGATTGTCTTAAAGCTCGTCGTGCCCTTATTGGTATATTCTCAGGTGCTCTGGCTCTTGCCAAGTCTTTGAGTATTTACTTGCTTTGTGGCTTTCTACGCTTCGTATGCACATGGACGTATTTGATTTCTTTCATTGCCTACCAGTGTTTCCTAGTGTGTACGCACTATTGCAAACTACAATATGTAGCGCGGAAAAGCCGTCTTCGTAATAATATACAGCTTTCTATTTCAGGGTTTAAGTACCATTGATCGTATAAACCACAGGTAGCTGTATCAGTGTTTGGGAACTAAACAAAAATATACAAATTCAACAAACAAACAAACAAGCAAATCAACAGCAAATAACATGCTCATTTAAAAAAAAAGAAAAAAAGTTATATATTTGTGTTTAGTTTCCAACATTGATCAGGTACCTGTTGTATAAACCAGCTCAAGTATGTTCGCATGTGTATTTTTATGGCGACAATAAACTATTACTTTATTCAAAAAAACTGACCAATCAGTGACCAGTAATAAGACATACCAATACATTCTGATAGGTGACAAACTCGGTCTTTATACTTGATGTTCACCAAGTTTACTGTTAAAATGAAGGTATCTACAGTGTGATTCTTTTAAAACCCTGCATATGTCATGCACATTCATGCAAATTGATTCATATATGTATCTTTAAACATTATTGTCTATTTACTCTGCCAGACTTTTATTTTACTATAGAACCTAACGATAAAAACCGAGTAACACAAATGTTATCACCTACTGAAAATAAAACATAATCTCAAAATTCGAAGTGCTACACAACTGAAACATTTATATTTGGTTTGAATTTCTAAACTTACAAGACGCATCATTGTGCTATGATACCATAATTTCATATAACTTTTGTTGAAATTGGTGTTAAATGCTAATTAATGCTCCATCTAAGGCAAGTAAGAGTTTTTCAATCTTGTTGTGTGCAGTTAAAAGATTATAGTTCCTCTACCACTTGAGCCCCAAGAAGAATCCCTCATTGACTCGACATTATATGTGGACGTCTGTGTGAGTGGTTGTGTCACAGACATATTAATAAACAGATAGGAAACTTCCTATCTAACCAAAATATCACGTGGCACCTTAACTTTTCCTTCTATCTTCTCTCTCAATTATTCACCGATCTTGATGAGAATACATCCAAAAGATTCATAGTGAATAGCAAAATGGTATTATAATAATTTATGTTTATTTTCAAAATAAGAAATTGTATAAAAAAATGTTTAAAGTTTAAAATATCATCATTTTTCCCTTTTCTCTTAAAAATCAATGTTTTGACATAATCAAAGTTTCCATCAAACTCCTTTTTTGCTCTCAATGTAAGAGAAAACAAAATACTATCATTGGAAAGAAAATTTAATTTGTGATGGTATTTGGCTTGAATGAAACTTGTATCTACAAAACTCTTCATGATATGTATGTTTAAAGTTGGGGAATACTTTGTGAAATTTTCGAACTGACCACTTGAAATTTACATAATTTTCATAGTATCCAATCTATTTGCTATTAGGTCTGTGGTTGTGTGTAGTGCTATGTATCCATCTACAGTCTACTTGAAGCAGATATAGTGCTGTCCCACTGGAAATTACCACACCGTAGTATTTCCTACCCAACGGCAACAAGGTCACTTTTTTCCTGACACCGGACCAAACAAACGTAGTACTACTTATTATTTGCTTGTCAAGCAAGGGTTGCAAGTAACTACTGACATGTTAACGTCTTCGGTATGACGCGGCCAGGGGACTCGAACCCACGACCTCCCGATTGCAGGTCAGACACTCTATCACTACACCGCTGCGCTTTGGTTGATACTCACAATAGGGTTTATATTGTGCAGTGATCCGACAGACTGTGGACCCTATCATGACGTTTTCCTAAATCGGGGACTGTAGTTAGACTGTATATTAAACAGGTCCTGCCTAAATCATGACAGATGTAACGTTTAATGTTTTTGTTCAATTTTCTCGCCTGAATACAACCGTCACAATGTGTACATCTTCATATTCAAAGTGCATAGGCACTGAACTATGACAAACTCCGGTATCATTTGTTCCCAGTTACAGTGGAATGCTGTTGTTCAGCCACCATGTCTGATAGCAGAAACCTATATGTGGTAATTCATGGATATCACGCATTAATCCTTGATATCACGCATTAATCCTTGATATCACGCATTAATCATTAATATCACGCATTAATCCTGGATATCACGCATTAATCCTGGATATCACGTATTAATCATGAATATCACGCATTAATCAGGTATATCATTCATTAATCATGGATATCACGCATAGTAAATCATGGATATCACGCATAGTAAATCCGCTGAATGTACATATAATAGTACAGAACCAATATATATATATATATGAACGTGCGTATCTAGCGGAGTAGGGTGCCTGAACTCTTTAGCGGCGGGTTAATGGTGTCTGTTCCCCAGACCTTCTGTGTTTTTCTGTATTGAATTTGGTGAATTCTGGTGTTGTTTTGTGCTTTTTTCAGAGAAAATGTAATGTCTTTAAATCCAATAATATCAACGGTGGACCTGGCGCGAGCCCAATAAAATCAGACACCCATGCAATCCGACACACATAGGATTAACTATAGTATATGCTTGCCGGTATTTAGTGATGCTGCGTGACGGGTCTCCCAAACCCTGGATTCGCCTCTGCCCTACCGTAGTATAATCACACAAGACTACACACTTCTGCTTTAAGCTTTAAGCACTAGATGGTATCGCTGTGCAGATGCAAATACAGCCAGACCTATTTACATAATTATGAATATTCATAACTTTTAAGATTTTTTAGATACGGTGTGGTGGGCGGGTTGTGGTCGTGGGTGGCGCCCCTGGTTTGGGATTAAAGATAGATTGATAACATGTGGTGGTTGGACGCTAGTCGAATGTAGTTCCTATAATAAAAAGTAATCCCTCCTTTTTTTATGAAAACGGGCATTACAAGTAGGGGAAAACTGCCCATTTCTATTCGATTTTGTGGTTGTATGTATAAGAAGCGTATTAATAGTTTTACTGGATCACTGATGAACATTTTGGAAATTTCGACTCTATGCTTACACTTTGTGAGCAATGAAAACAGTCAATCAATGAAAACAGCTGTACCCTTGACCTGTTTAGTAAACAAACGAGAACTTTCTTACATGTCTTGTGACCCCACCTTTTCTGGTGATTTTTCAAGTGGAAAAATAGTTTTCTATATGAACATTACACTGCTGCATCATCCATACTTGAGTTGAATTTGCAGCAAATCATTAATATGTGACTATTTAACATTGGTGTCTATGGGGGAAATAATTAGTGGTATAATACCTAGAATACATAATACATAGACGTATAACCACCTATTGCATTTAAAGCAAACGTAATTCCTCTTTTTTTGTGTTGTTGTTGAAATGTGGTATTATTAGAGGGGAAATATGGCACATGTTCATTGCATTTTTTGTTGCATTTTAATGGTGTTTTTATGAACATTTTCAGCAAGATAATTAATCCACATTGCTTAGTACTGGTTCTACCCAGGAAGCCATCGAGAGTGATTAATCTAAGTTGCAAGAACTTGTTTCGCAATCGATGTAAAATAAATATGTTTAAAACAACATTTTCTAACTTTCGATTTTGTGCATAGTTACATACACTTTGTCATCACTATCAACGCCATTATTATTTAGCCAGGAATTGACCTGTTCCAATAAACATACACAAACGGTCTTACATAGAACGCCAAATTAACCTAAACTCATTTATCATGCAGATATGCACTTTTCTGCCTTATAAAGGGGTGACCTAATATATTTTGCTTTAATTAGGCAGTGGCCAATAAAGCGAATCAATGAATCCCTCGGCGTTTAGTGTACGTAACGTTATCTGACGTCATGCACGTAACTTTGCCTGACGTCATAAAACAAACAAAAAACAACAACATGGCGAAGTCCTCTAGATAAGCGTACCATTCTGAGAAATAGGTAATACTAGTAATTCATACAGAAAATATGGATAATCTACATGATAAATAGAATATTATGTCAGTGCCTTTTACTATCAAGTTAATTAGGCTCGGCGGAGCCTCGCCATTCTTCGTTTTCTAAGCCTCGCCTAATAAACTTGATAGTAAAAGGCACTGACATAATATTCTCTATTTAACTGAACCTCTCTTCAATTATGTGAAGAGAGGTCTAATTCAATCGAAGAGAGGTACAATTCCAATACTGAATTAGATCTCTCTTCAATTGAATTAAACGTCATTTCAACTGAATAAGACCTCTCTAATTGAAGTGAGGTTCAATCAGTGATGTTAGAAGGTTTATTACGTTTCTGGTTCAATTAATTGATTTCTGTAAATTTGGCGCCATAATTATGATGTCCCCTACTTTCCAAGTGAAAAGCAAGGATTTGTCCATATGAAATTTTTTGACACATAGGTGTAAAACCACCAATAACTTTCCCCAATTGAATTGAATTGAATTGGATTTTATAGTCGCACCAACAGCTAAGGTCATATGGCGACTTTCCAGCTTCCATTGGTGGAGGAAGACCCCAGGTGCCCCTCCGGGCAATTTTCGTGCACGGGCGGGCACCTGGGTAGAACCACCGACGTTCCGCAAGCCAGCTGGATAGCTTCCTCACATAAAGATTCCTAGGCCCCTGAGGGATCGAACCTACAGCGGTGAGGGGCAAGTGATTTCAAGTCAGAGACGTTAACCACTCGGCCACGGACGCCCCAACTTTCCCCAAAAGAAGTTTTTGGAATCTATTCCTATGTATCCGTACCCTCTCTCTGGGGCGGCTCTAAATAACCTATACTGTGTTGATGAGCCTTTAAACAACATTTAATTCAATTCAATTGTCCGTACTGATTTCAGTGAATTGCTGCAACTTCTTTTGGGGGAAAGTTATTGGTGGTTTCACACCTATGTGTCAAAGTTATTGCCCCTGATAGTGTGACCTCTTCAGCTGTCAACAAATTTCATCTTCCTACTTCGATTGCACAATGTTTACCGGTTTACTCAAAATCCTTATCACATCTAGTATTTTAGTTTTATCTTCGTTTTGTCATTGCACAAGGTTGTGTAATACAGTAGTGTTTTAAAATTGAGTATTTTATTGTTAATTATCTGCAAACTGTAAGTTCTGTGAGCTGTGCAATCTGCACGCTGTATTTGTTGAATATTTCATGCCGGTTGAATTTATTATATTACCGTGTTATAGGTACATATGATATAAATTTCAGGGGCGTTCCTGGGGCTAATTGAGGTATACGCACCATCGAGTTTTGGATTCACAAATGTGCCTAACCCTATACCTTCAGTTAATCGTTATTGCATTTTTAGCATTTTTTTTATTTGTTTGCTTCTTTAATAGGGGTAGGTATAAAACGCGGACTAACACGCGCGGACTAGCGGACTGCGGACCAGTAAGGTATAAAACGCGGACTGGTATTTTGCGGACCATGTGAATAGATAGGACAAATAATACAAATATTTTGGGTAGCAAATATTAAAGTTAAACAAAATAAGTATGTGGTGTATGGTAATGGTCATTTGAAAATAGATTTGCATGAAAATAAATCGTCAACTGCCAGTTGTAATTAGGTTCAATTGATGTTTAAAGCAAAATAATTTACAAAAGTAAAGTTTTTCGCGCTATGATTTAGTGACAATGATTGTTTGAATGTAATCAGAGATGAAAAAGAACTTTAATCCCTGTTTTAATTAAAGGTTAATCATGAGATAATGTTCAACTTCTGTCTTCAAAAGAACGTTGTTTGCATTTATCTAATTTACTTTAAAGTCTTACAATTATACTAACAAACATCCGTGGATTCAGTAATTAATATTCGAACCAGATGTAAGATGTTGATCACACTTCCATGAAATAACGTTTGATCTTATATTTATTTCAATATTTTTGATATCAAACAGTCTTATAATTATTTTCGCTCATTTCTACAACATTTTCATTGGTGCCCTGTCATTGCTCATTGTATTATAGTATCTTTAAATATTAAATGATCGCTAAGGTACCTTCCATTCTATATAAATTAAAGCAAGCATCGTGTTTGTGTAGAAATAGTGTTAATTGTGTTAATCAATTATACATGTTGATTTGATTTGATTTTGTGTGTGATTTAACGTTTAATTAAATAATCATTATCAATAATAACAGTCATTGTGCTCTAGACATGGACGATTGTGATTTATAATTCATACTTGTAAATAAATAAAAGCAACAATGTCTCTTATTATCGGACACAGTCAAGTAAAGTACGTCTCGGACTATATTAAGGATGATAGAATTGTGAATTTGTTTCCCGGGATATCAGATTAGCGATCTGAAAAATGAAAAGTCAGTGATGGAATTGATACCGGATATTTCGGTAAGTACTTTTAACTGTCGTTTGATGTAACTATATGGCAGTTTACTGTATATGCTTCTCTACCGGATCATATCGTATATTGATGTTTCAAACTGACAATGATTGACACCTGTCAATTCTGTATGTTTTTATTGAAGACACGATTAAATGATAATCTTAAACGCCGATAGCAAGACCGTAGACTTGTTTATTTAAGAAGCACGCCACTTGTTGAATTGCAAATTCTCCTGATTTTTATGATAGTTCATTAGATTATCTCATGCCTGTGGCAACAGTACGAAAGCCTATAATGGTGATTACAATTGAAATATATCAAACAAGTAAATAATTAATGTTGCGACATTACCATTCGATAAAATGCAAGTTTTGATAAACATGATGTTAGTATCAGTACAAAGTACAAAGTACGGTGATAGTGATGTTACAAATTAATTGTTGGAGTTAATATAATATTTATTCATGTTAACTTTATGATGCATCTTTATAAACAAAGTGTTGGTAAATGTAATATATTTCTTTCAATATTAAAGCAAAGGCTAAATGACAATTATATATATACATTTTCATTATTAACAATATCTAGATCAGATAAACATATTCAAACTTACCAGTGTCATCTCATAGGCTGCAAATTGAAGGTGGTATATGGGTTAAAGGGACAAATGGCAATTTTGAAGTCTTTATCTTTAACGAGCGTTATAGATTCCATACCATTTAGGCCTTAAGGTGGCTTACATTTCATGTTTAGTTCAGGAATAAATAAGAACAAAAAAGATGACTGGTCATAGATGGAAAAATAATGGTAATAAGAAAAAAACTTTAGTGATAGAAAACACAGAATTTGTTATTGTAAAGAATTTTTTCAAATTAACAGATGGCAAAAACTAACATGATAGATTTCAAAAACATGTTTTTCTTGTTAAAAGCAGTCATGATATTAGAAGCTTCATTTTCATTTTGTATTATGGTGACGAATCTGTGTATGTACCTGCTCCCCATATAAATAGTAAAAAGGATACACCGTTTGTTGCAACCAAAAAATCTGTCATTCAGGCTGTTAAGAAAGAAGGAGACCGTAAACCAGTGCAGGTTCAAAACTCAGTCATGATTCTTTATATAATTTACACGAAATCTATTATCATTTGGAAGGGTATATTTCTGATGTGAAACTCGCGCCAGATGTATATGTTATAATAGGTTTAAAAGAATCAATAGATGAATTTGACAAATTGTTACAGCTGAAAACTGATGAATCTGTTTGCTTGTTTTATGACACTACCTTTGACTTAGGTGACTTCTACGTATCAACTCTTTCTTTCCAACATTTAATGTTTACTGAAAATCCCGTTATCCCAATTGCACATATTATTCATGAAAGAAAATTCCAAAAAATACACGAAACTTTCTTTCAATATATCGAAGAAAAAATACCTAGATTAGGGAAAAAGAACATTCCAATTGTTACCGATAGGAACAGGGGTTAATCAACGCTATACGTAATGTGTTTCCAAATCTAACTAATCTTCTTTGCTGGAATCACATAATCAGAGATGTAAAAGAATGGTTAAGAAGCAAAGGGGAAATAAATGAAAACATATCTGTTTATGCAAAACAAATAAAGAAACTTCTTGAGTGTGGTAGTGAGAAAGAATATGATAACTTACTTACTAATCAAGACTCTGTTGATGATAAAACAATAGGATATAGAAACATGTGGTCTCAGTTGTTCGTTGAATATTTTGATAAATATATAGATCATTCCATTCGGAAATCAGCGGTTAAATGGGTAGTGGAATCTTTCGATTTGTTCAATCCATTTTCAGGAATCTATAACAATGCTGCAGAGGCTAGCAATGCACGCATTAAACGTCTTTTAGATTTTAAAGAAAGAGATATTGATACTATAGTGTTATATTTTACTACTTTCAAAATATTGATGTGAACATGATCTTAAAGGGGTTTTGCAACATGGGGGAATTTCATTTGAGAAAACAATATACATATGCAGCTGTAGACCCAGAAGATGTTACTCTTAATAATGTTGTTCATCCTGATGCTTTAATTGATTTGCTTCACGCTAAACTGGAACTTGAAAAGCAATCTAATATAGAAACTTCATGTTCAATTAAGATCGAAGCAAATCAATAAGAGGAGAATATTGAATGTGTAGACACAGACACAGATACTGCAACTAAAGCCAGTCGATCAAAAACAATTGAAGAAGAGTCTTTAGCAAATAAAGTTCTTCTAGATAAAGGTATAACTCTTGTTCCCGAATTAGGAGGTTTCATGGTTAGGAGTCATGAAAATAGATTATATGCAGTTACTTTATTTCCTATTAGAAACATGCCAATGTCCGTCTGCAACGCGGTGTTATCATGTTATGGCTGCTATGAGGAGTATTGGAATGCCTCTCCATGCCAAAAAGAAGAGAACAATAAATTTATCTAAACTGAGAAAAACAAGTAGGAAAAACAATGATAAACGTATGGGTAGAAAAAAACCTAGAATTGGCGATGTAGACGAAAGCGTTATTGTTCCTGCACCAGACTCTATTTTAAGTACAAGTAAATGCACTTATGAGCAGGATTTACAATGCATCGATGACAGTATGATGACAGAATTTCCTGTGACAAAAAATAATATGAATTTAAGAAAAAAGAAAAGATAATAAAAATTGAAAACTACTGTATTTGTAACTTACCTGAATGTTTAGATGACATGGTTACGTGTTGTAAATGCGAACATTGGTTTCATAAACATTGTTGCGAGTTACCACTCGATGTTTCTCAAAATGAAATCGAATTCTTTTGTAATTCTTGCAAAATATAAACAAAGCATAACATTTAGGGTATTTATTAATGTTTAGGTGACATGTTTAAGCTGGATTAAATTATATTGAAGCGGTCTGAGAATATAATTCTAAAAGAGAACTACTAACTGTGACTATATTACTATGCTACTATATTATATGTATGTATGTATTAATCTAAACGAGATATGTTTGTACCCTTCTCTAAGATAGTTTGTATTTTATTCTGCCTTTATTAAGGCAATACACATGTACGTTTTATTCCAAATAAAATATTGAATGGAATACATACAATTGCTATCTAGCTGAAGAACAATATGTGCTAAACTTGTCATGTTTATTCTAAAGTTAGAAATATAAATTAAAATAGTGTTGATTCTTTACTGTCATGTTGTTGTTTGAAAGTTTTATTATATTGCATATTGAAATGAGATAAGTGAAATAAAATATGTATTTAATTAGTTGTTAATATTGTTTTGTGTTTTCTGTACCATACAGTGTTCAGTCGTTTATATTGTATGCAGTCCCTATTTATGGACACCCTTATTGTTCATTGTCTAGAGATATGACACCTTTCGCTAATCGCGCATGTACACAACACATGTTACAGGTGTCAACACCTCCTCCAATGCACATTGTTCAAACATATTGAGAGATATAATATAAACATGAGTTTAACATTATCTCATAACTTAAAAATAATGTGTGATTACCGAATTCGCGGATGTTTGTACTTAATTAGAAAATTACAAGACTATTATAGTTTACATAATTTAAAACATGAATATATTTGTTCACGGCAACAGGGAGTACGTTATAACGTACTCCCTGACGGCAAACAGGTCCGAAGAACACAAAGTTTTTTTAAACAACCATATAGATATGTAAATTATTTTGCTTTAAACATCAATTGAACCTAATTACAACTGGCAGTTGACGATTTATTTTCATGCAAATCTATTTTCAAATGACCATTACCATACACCACATACTTATTTTGTTAAACTTTAATATTTGCTACCCAAAATATTTGTATTATTTGTCCCATCTATTTACATGGTCCGCAAAATACCAGCCCGCGTTTTATACCTTACTGGTCCGCAGTCCGCTAGTCCGCAGTCCGCTAGTCCGCGTGTGTTAGTCCGCGTTTATACCTACCCCAATAACTTTCCCCAAAAAGAAGTTTTTGGAATCTATTCCTATGTATCCGTACCCTCTCTCTGGGGCGGCTCTAAATAACCTATAATGTGTTGAGGAGGCGTTAAACAACATTTAATTCAATTCAATTGTCCGTACTGATTTCAGTGAATTGCTGCAACTTCTTTTGGGGGAAAGTTATTGGTGGTTTCACACCTATGTGTCATAGTTATTGCCCCTGATAGTGTGACCTCTTCAGCTGTCAAAAAAAAAATTCATCTTCCTAACGTTACTTCGATTGCACAATGTTTATCACATCAAGTATTTTAATCTTATCTTCGTTTTGTCATTGCACAAGGTTGTGTAATACAGTAGTGTTTTAAAATTGAGTATTTTATTGTTAATTATCTGCAAACTGTAATTTCTGTGAGCTGTGCAATCTGCACGCTGTATTTGTTGAATATTTCATGCCGGTTGAATTTATTATATTACCGTGTTATAGGTACATATGATATAAATTTCAGGGGCGTTCCTGGGGCTAATTGAGGTATACGCACCATCGAGTTTTGGATTCACAAATGTGCCTAACCCCTCTATACCTTCAGTTAATCGTTATTGCATTTTTCGCATTTTTAGCATTTTTTTTATTTGTTTGCTTCTTTAATAGCCTGTACGCACCAGAATTTATTTAAGGATAGTAAATGTAATTAAATTCATCCATTGTGCGGGTAAATGCATCCACTGTGCTGGCCGAGGTTATTGCTGTGAAATTCCATTTCTTAATTGGTATAAAATAGCACTCGCACTGTAATTGAGGGGTCCCGGGTTTGAGTCCCCTAACGTTCACACTTTTCCCCCTTGGTTTACTTCATTGGCTACATGGATAATTCAGTGAATGCAGGAAAGCGGCAGCTGGAAAGAATGGAAGAGCTGGGTCAGCTCCTAAAAGAGTGAGGAGTATGGCGATGTTTGGTAGCTGGTGGCCCAGTTAGCTCAGTTGGTAAAGCACTCACCCTGTAAGCAAGGGGTCCCAGGTTTGAGTCATGTAACAACCACACTTTTCCCCTGTTTGCTGGTATGGATGTGTTTACAGCCAACATTTTAAAATATTATTGATGCACATGTGCCCCATTTGCCTGCTAGCATGCTATACCAGTTACACTTTTTGTAATTAAGAAAGAAAGAATATGTTTTAAAAAATGTTTTCTTTCCACAGATCTCTTCTAGAAAAAAACACTCCATAAACTTGTCGATAAATTATAACATTATAAGCATAAGTGAAACAAAAGCCACAGCTGGTAGTGTAAGAAATAAGGATTTAAACCAAAACAAGAACAAATCAACAATAGACAACAACAGCATTTAGACAAACACATCAGCAAAGAAAGAAGATATTTTCAATTTTAAGACAACAACAACATTCCCCGATGGAGTCTACAGAAAGAACTCCATTATTAGTGAATTCTGTTGGGCAGACAGGGCCAGATTTGGAGTTATTAAAGTCTCCTGTGGAGGCTGAGACAAACTTTTCATTCAAATCCGTCTCTCGCAGGAAGAAGTTCATTCTAGTTGCCATGGGATTTGTAAACTTCTGTGCTGCGTGCTGTTTTTCATTACTGGCACCATTCTTTCCAATAGAGGTAATGATGTTTATAATATTATATTATTATGGAGTTATAAATCTGTCATTGATTTATTCAGTTATAAATTAACAGTGCTATTATTAGTTATTGGGTTTGTTACTGACCCCCTACAGAAATATGTGGGGTCAGTAAGATTTATAGGGGGCGAGGCAATAGCCTAGTCCCCCTATATACCTGACTGACCCCACATATTTCTGTAGGGGGTCAGTAACACACCCAATAACTGATTTATTGCATCGAGCACCTTTTTTAAGGCAAACATCGGTATTTAACCCATTTTAATGGAGCGACAACGTCATTGAGACGTTTGCGCAATTTGACGTCATGACGTTGATGTTACGACCGGTACAGTTTAAAAACATTATTACTTTACTTATAATGTTTGTTGCTAACGCCTTAAAGAATTATTTGCAAATTATTTAAACTTTGAATCGAAATTATAGTCCATATTGTTTTAGTGACCCTCTATGAAATCTACTGACCCGCCATAGAATAATAGAGGGTCACCATGTGACCGCTCTAATCCAATAAAGTTCAGGATTGTGTGCGAGGTGCAATAATTTAAATTGATGTTTACTGTAAGTTGGTATTTAACTGCAGAGATTGTATACTCAGTTGCAAAATAAAGTGTGCACTGAGTTTTGTTTAGATTTAATTGTATAAAGTTTTTTTAGAATTAAATTGACAAATTACAAAATGAATATGCCATGTTTGGTACCAACATTTTTATCATTCCATTACCAGTATCATGTTGTCATTTGTTTTCAGTAGGTTGAATCATACAGGGACTGTCGCTTAATAAATAGGATAGGGTGTAAAGTAAAATTTTCAAAGTGTACACTTTCTTTTGCAACTGAGTATATTTAACTGTAAAAGTATTTTCATATTAGGGTAATGTGATAGCATGTTGGACTTGATATTGATTTGGACAATTTTGCTTGATTTTTGTTCCATTTTTGCTACAAACGCACATGTTGTACGCAAAAAAAATAGCAACAATGAACCAGTTTAATGTTTATTGTAACCACTTAAACCCGGCAGTATCTTGATCCAGTATGATTTCAAAGAAAGTATATACATGATACATGATAAACCGGTTTTGCCTTGATTTGGAGTCCGACATTATGTCCATCTTATTACAATCAAAGTGAATTGAATGTTGTTTAACAGCTCATCAACTAAGTATAGGTTATTTAGAGCCGCCCCAGAGAGAGGGGAAGGATACATAGGAATCCGGGAACCGAGCCCTACTCTTATTATCGAATAGATTCCTGTGGTTCTTTAACATGCTTTGAGGATACCGCCAGGTTTACATCCCCATCCAATGGACGAGGCTAAGGGAAAGTGTCTTGCCCAAGAACACACCGACAAAACTCAGTGGTCACCACAGAGGATTGAAACCGGGGCCTCCGGTTACAAATCCGCCGCGCTACAGACTGCGCCGCGCCGACCCATCAGTGAGTTGGTCATATATATTGTCATATAGCTCCATTCTTTACCAGGGTTTTCCTTTATAGCCGGCAGGCGGGTGATTTACCCTCCTTCTTTTGTTAGCTGACCGGCTACTTTTAGCAGCACTCAATACAACAACAAAAAAAAACGCTATAAACTACCCACCTACTTTTAAAATTGTCTCTGTTACTTAAAAACAAAGGAAAAGCCCTGTTTACAAAAGGTGTCTGTCTCCAGGTCACTTTGCCCTATTAGCAGGTGAAGAATAGGAAGGTCTGAAATCACATCTTTGTTTACATAGAGTTATATAGTGAAATTCTTGTTGCGTATTGAAAGGAATATTTTTTGATTTAAGCAAACTGCAAAATCTTAAAGGACAGTCACACTGTCCGTAAGTAAAACATATATTGAGATGATAAGCAAATAACTGTCTGATTTTACAAAGTACAGTATTATATTTGTATTTATTGTCCCGTGAAACAGTTTATTCCGTATTCACATAATGAGAATTGTTCCAGGCATGTGTCTAATATTAAGGTCATACAGTATTTCTTCTGTTTTTTACTTGACTTCCATTTGTATAATAATCAGAATGGTTGTTTCTTTTAAAATATACCCCCGTGTGGTTCCCGAGGGCCCCGTTTGGTCACGAGGCAAAGAATTGGGCCACTGCAGATCCCTTTGGAGGGGAGGCAGAGGGGTAGAATCTCCCCAAATTCATGTTCATTTTATCATTTTTTGTTCATGTTCATTAAAGGTCTTCATCATGATCCCTGCATTGTATCAGGTGCCATCTCGCTCACATCAAAAGAGCAGCAGTAGAAAAACAATAAACGTGGCTCCAGCGTAAATGGAGTGTCTACAATAGAATTTGCAGCAACTCTGCAGTTCAGGGTGAGAAGGTTTTAGGCCCGTTCTCCATATTTTATCTCAATGTACATGGAGGATGAGCCTGGCATGTTCATGCCTGTTAGGCACCATATAACATTTCATGTGTTGGTGCGTCTTAAAACCCAATTCAGTTCAATTCAATTCTTTTAAAATGTATTAATTCACATCCATTTTGAAAGCATGAACTATATTTAAAGAAATTGTTTTCTCTGAACAAGTTCCTTGTTACTCATTCATTTTGAATCTGATGAGTTAATACTCATTGCAGTCAAAAATTATCTACAGCTCTGAAATTAATAATGTCTTGTATACCAATGTAGGCTGGGCGGAAAGGGGCATCACAGAGTATCGTTGGCTTTATATTTGGCTTCTTCGAGCTTGTTATAGTTGTAACATCGCCCATCTTCGGAAATTATGTAAGTATTATGACATTCAATTATTATAACACCTTATCTACCATTATTGCCCCTGTTCTACCATTATTGCCGCTGATCTACCATTATTGCCGCTGATCTATCGTTATTGCCCCTGATCTGCCATTATTAACCCTGATATACCAATATAGTCCCTTATGTACTATTATTAACCCTGATCTACCATTATTGCCCCTGATCTATCATTATTGCCCTCTGAACAGATTTCAACAGTATTTGTGCCGCCTGCATAGCATGGCAGACACTTAGGGATCACTTTGTCCGTCGTCTGTCCATCATCGTCCGTGACACTTTAACCTGCAACCTAACCTTGGCCATAACTTGAAAACTATTTGACCTATCTTCATGAAACTTCACACACATCTTCATCTTACCTCAAGGAATGTCATAAACATGTCCAATAACTCTGACTTCAGGCAGATTTATGCCCCTTTTCATAAAACTTTAACCAGCACATAACTGGCCTTAAGTGTTTGACCTATGTTCATGAAACTTCACACACATATTCATCTTACTCTAAGGAGTGTTGTTACCCTTGACAAATAACTCCGATCTTCAGTTTGGCAGAGTTATGCCTCTTTTCATAAAACTTTAACCTGCAACCAAACCTGGCTCATAACTTGGCAAAATATTGACCTATGGTCATAAAACTTTGTGCAATTTCTCCTTATCAGTTATCCAATGCAGAGTTTTGTCCCTTTTCATAAACTTTAACAATTAAAAAAAAATCGGCTCCATAATTCATGAAGGATTGCACTCACTGTCTTCAAACTTTATAGATAGATTGTACTTGATGATTGATGAAATAAGCATACAGCAGGCTACACAAATGAAGTCCACATGGTCAATAATGGCCACACCCTGGGTGCCGGTCAATAATGGCCACACCCTGGGTGCCCAGAGTTCTTATATATAGAGATTTTGCATGTTTTACATATACTTACTGGTATACAAGGAAAAACTTGAAAAATCGTAGCCTAAGCTTATTTGTCCTCTACCAAATCTATTCCAATTATGACTCTTAAGTTTGAATTTGACCTGTACCCAAGTATCAGTTTTACATAGCGCTGTATCAGAAACTTTTTTTTTAGAAAAGATTTAAAATGTTATAAAATGACTTTTTGGATGATGATTTTTTTTAGTTTTTTTTTTAGGGTGGGTGGGGTAGTAGAGGGTGGGTGGGGTGGGGTAGTAGTAACCAAATTACGTGCCGAATACCTGTGATTGCAAATTATCTACAGCTCTGTGCCTGCAGCATAAACATACGGTCCTGTACTAGGTTTGTTTAAATGCTGTTCCTGGGTTAAATGTTAGCGTGCCCGGGGGTACCATTTTAAAATAATTAAAGTTGTAGCATGATCACTGAAAATTCACTTTGTAATAGCACAGGTGTAAATCGTTTAATTGAAAATAACACCTGTCAGAATAAATGTTGATCTACAGACCAGATCGTGATGAACATAGTTAACTTATAAAAATTTATACTCCACATTTTTGTTATTATAATGACAAAGAAAGAAGTTAATGCTAATTGCATTACAAAGATAGATTAAGCAATGGGTTAAAGTGTGAATAATTATCTACAAACACATTTTAAAGTAGGTAAAATTATGCCTACAGAAGTACTTGTGATGACAATCTGGCCCCCCCCCCCCCCCTGATTTCCGATTTATACTCTATCTATTACTTATTATATTGAAAATCTTTAAAATATCTTCTTCTCAACTTACCAGATGTCTTTTAATCCGACTCCCCCCCCCTCCCCCCCCCCCCCCCCCCCCCCCCCCCCCCCCCCCCCCCTGATTTCCGATTTATACTCTATCTATTACTTATTATATTGAAAATCTTTAAAATATCTTCTTCTCAAATTACCAGATGTCTTTTAATCCGACTCACTTTTATTACTGTTGCAAGTGTCTACAATGTACAAAGATCATCAGGGGAGCGATTCAGAGTCATTTGGTCCTCTTGTTAATAATCACATTTGTATATATAAATTAATCATTGTTTTTGCTTTGAATCCCTTGATTTATCCAGCATTGTATATTTTCAGATATCATCCATAGGCTGCAAGTTTATGTTTGTATCTGGAGTGATGGTATGTGGTGTATGTGCGATATTGTTTGGGTAAGTAAGGGTGAAAAGATCACTCAACGTCCGGAGGGAGGAAATAGGATGATCTTTGTGTGTGTGTGTGTGTGTGTGTGTGTTATTAACTACCCACCCCGCAAATACACATCACAAAAAATGTGAAAAATCTGAATGTACAGTCTTCTCAAGCTGATTCGAATGAGTAACCACTTCTTACCAATATACCCTTTGATTTAACCCTTAACCCGCTACATATAATTATATATAATGGACTGTTCTTTCTTTGAATAAAGACCATTCCATTTATGTGACAGAGTTACTCGCAGGCTGATCTGGGTTTACAATGGACGTACAGGCTATTATAGTCGTGCTTAGCAGGTTAAAGGTTAAGACAGTAATTCAGCGTATTGCAATTATTTTGTTAAAAAGAGACATCGGTAATTATAACCTTTTATGACACTGGACCTTTACTAGTATGCATATATAGTTACATTCCTTAAGTGTGTTAAGTTCTCAGTTGCACTTATTTGAGACTCTTTTTATTTGATTTAGATGAAATACCGAGAGCCCATAACCTTCAACTCTTAAAGGGACACATGGCAGTCTTGAAGAGTTTATCAATCATTGAAATTAGCAGCTCGATTTAGTTACTCAGTATCATTTTAGCTTTAAACCTGCTTGCATATAATTAAATAAAAATGTGAGTTTTCATTTTTTCATCTTATTCTACCATAAATTTAAATGCAAAATTATCAACAGTTAGTAATATGCAAAAACAATTTGCTTTATCTGTTCCTTTGATTAATATTAATGATTGAACAAATGCAAGTTATGCAGAAAAACTAACGGGACGCCGTGGGTTTTTAAGAAATTAAGATTCTGTGTGTCCCTTTAACAAATAGACTGAACAAAAAAGTCAGTTGAGCGCTACATTTTGCACATCTAGCTTAAACAATTGAATGTTATTTGATAATGTGACGTATTTATGTCCCCGCTTTCACAAGGACCTGTAACACATTTGTATTACTTTCATTCCTCGAACACTTTTGAATGGGTTGTTCCCAAACTTCATATACACATAACAGCTGTTGACCTTATGTCCCTCTACATCACCCATTGTTGATTTCCTAATTTATTACAGAATTATAGCCTTTTGTTTGACTTTGAATTTAAGTGGAGGTATTCATCACCTTCAGTGATAGTTCCAGTTGTTTTTTAGCGAAGGCCACAAGGTTGAAACTGGCCAGCCTAGAGTTTGAAAAGTTGGGGCTCTTATATTTTATATATTTAGAAATGTGTAGAAAAGTGAGGGTATTCATCACCTTCAGTGATAATTTTAGTTAAATACACGTACATGTATATGTTTGGGTTTAATGTGCCAAAAATTGCAAAAAATAATTGATAATAACCTTGTTATTACCGTATTAAATTTCCCTAATAGTAACGCTCGGACACTATGCAAAATGCAAAGGGGTCGCTCCTTTAATTCATAAAGCAGTTTATGTCTCATTTCAGTTTACTGAACATGTGTCCCGATGGGGCCGTGTTTATTGTGATGTGTTTCCTGTGTCGTGGCGTGGAAGCGCTCGGGGCCTCGGGATATGTGACGGCCCTGTTTGCTATTCTGGCCCATGAGTTTCCAGACAATGTTATAACAGTGATGGTATGGTATCAGTCAGATGTTTATTGTGTGTAAACTGTATACTCCTGTTTAAATGCCTCACTCCCCCGACTAAAACCACTCCTCACTCCACCCCTACATTTTCAACAGAAAACAAACTCTGTCGGCACACTAAGTAATCACTTTGGATTATTTGGTTTTCTTGTTAAATTGGTCTCAGAATTAAACGCCCCCTTTTGTAAAATGCATCTCCCACGAGGGCGTTGAAATGTGGGTTTATGGCTAGGGTCGTTCAGTAGACCAGTTGTGTGTCCTGCGTGGATGAGAAAAGTTACCTTTTTAATTATGCTGTGTGCTTTACTGACATTTTGAATTTCCCGACGGCAGAATTACTGCTAATAGCGGCGTTATCATTTTGTGTCCTACATAAGTACCCAAGTACTACATTGAAAAGCTCCTCACAAACCATCATTATAGGAATCTTTCATGGGTATCCGGTGAAGATAGGGAATTCCAACCCAAGGTATAAGTGTTTTTATCGGAACCGAGGCTCTGCCTCGTATACCGAGGGTTGGAATTCCCTATCTGAACCGAATACCCATGATAGATTCTATTTCTTGCATATCAGAGACATTTTGTGCGTTGACGCCGCCAGCTACTTACGTTTTGCATGTTTTCCAGCATACCAGATGTTGGCGCGCATGAATTTTATCTTGACCCTAGGGTGAGATGGAAATATCTAGCCCCGGTAAAATGACGGATATATATCCTTGTCCGGTATGCAAGAATATAAGATCTGTACGGGCAGAGTTAAGGTTTTTGAATATTTATCACATCAATTGCGTGCAGAAATTCAGAAACCTACCTTGCTGTGGTAACCAGCATAAAAACTGTTGTAGCATGGTATCCTTCGTCCTTTTTCAAATATTTTCATAAAGGCGATGTTTACTATTAAGGGGCACATGCTTTGTGAGATAACATTGCAACTGTGACCTTTCATATGACTATTTGGCTGGCATATTAAAATGAATGGCCACCCTTTTTGTAGTATTATCAGTTAACAAATTTAACTCAAACATCATATGAACATTCCTTGACAGTCAAGGAGAGAAACATATATTGAAAACTGTTACTAAGTAGTATGTAAAGATAAGTATTATTTGCATGACGTAGATACTACTTTTACCACTGCGTGACTGCACAGGGAAATGAGGTAAATCTGAATTGTATAGTTGCACAACTGTTGCCAGATAATTGATAAATACATTTACCTGTGTATTAATTTACATGTTCAAAGTTTTCTACGTCGTCAAATAAAATCTTATTCTCGCTTTTCACAGATATTGCAATGTGTGAATTGTAAATATCTATTGTTGTGTATTGATTTCGATTTAACTAAACATAAACATGTTCATGAAACAAAACATGACCGGAGATCTTTAAAGGAACACTGTCTGTAAGTAAGCAGATATTGAGCATAAACAAATAACTGTCTGATTTCTATTCGTCCTGCATCAATGAGCACTCGTCATGGTAAGCGGATGAGTGGAATTCTTGTGCCCTTGCTCTGTCCGAATTTGAGTCAAAGTACCGTGTCGAAAACAAAAGTAAATATTCAAGTGAAAATGACATAGTAAATAATTGTTTCATGATATTAGAAGTTGTCGACGAAAACCATAGTTTCGTTTTAAACGTTTAGTTCTCACAGGATTTGGTACATATTATCTAGTAGATAGGCTTTTTTTTAAACTTTTGCCCTGACAGTAATTTTATCCACGGACGGTAATTTTGCATGGGTGAAGAAACTTCTTTCTTTCTTATTCTTTCTTTATGGCTAGTAAAAGTGACACCGAATAAAAAAATAATATTCTGTAAGAGCTAATATTAATTTGTTTAGAATTAAAAATACCTGTTTAGTTTTCACTGTATTTGTTTTGTATTTCAGGGAATGCTGGAGACATTCAGTGGTCTAGGGATGATGGTAGGGCCTCCAATAGGTGGCGCTCTCTATGAGGTAAGCTTCTGTTGCAAAGAATAATTTTGTTTTTAAATTTGAATATCGTGATACTTGCTACCCATCATGAATGCTTAATAATGTTATGGGGCTAAGGTCTGCGCTGTATGGTTAGCGATGTTTTTGTAGCATTGGATAATGGTTGAAAACACTTGCGTGGCTTCCTTTTTTGTACCCCGCTTTCACAATGTTAATTGGGGGCTAAGTAGGAATCATGCTGTCCAGAACAGCCCGTCGTGTAACACTTTTTTATTACTAGCATTTTTCAAACAGTTTTGAATGGGTTGTTCCCAAACTTCTTATACTCGTAACAACTGGTGACCTTATGTCTCTCTAAATCACCCATTGTTCATAGCCTAATTTATTACAGAATTATGGCCCTTTCTTTGACTTAAAATCCAAAATGCAGGGGTATTCATCACCTTCAGTGATAGTTCCAGTTGCTTTTTAGCGAAGGCCACGAGGTTGAAAATGGCCAGCCTAGAGTTTGAAAAGTTAGGGCTCTTATATTTTATATATTTAGAAATGTGTAGGAAAAACTTTTAACATCTTCTCTTCTAAAATAGTAATAGTAGGAGTACTAATATTTTGCCTGTAGCGTACAGGTGGTGCTGAATCATTACCATGGAGGTACAGTTGGCCCCCATACTGGTATTTTATACATTAAAATGTATAAAAAGAACTTGAGTAAGCTTCTTTCTTAAAACTGTGATCGTTACATTACTGATATTTTGCATGTGGCAGGCATTTAGGTTATGGTGTTGAACTAAAGTTGTAACTACCATGAACCTGGGGTCACTATTGGCCCCGCCCAGGGGCTCTTATATTTGTCGCCACTACCCTTTGAATCTGTCAGATAGATATGGCTATCTAGGACACTTGGAAATCCATAAGATTATGTCTTTTACCTTCTCTATACATCACACTTTCCAACTTGTTTCCAAAACAGTTCAAGGTATCTTCTAAAAATGTACAAGTCTATTGTCCTAATATAAGAGGTACTTAAAAAAATTAATTTATAAAGATTAACTGCTGGGCTCGGTTATACGGAAATCTGCATATTGTCGTGACCTTCCGGTTCGGTAATTTTGCTCTGGGTTATGGCCTTTTGTATTTTTAATGCATATATATACATAGTAATCAAATAGAAATTTCCTGTCCGTGCTATATCTCTATAACCTCTTGTTATAATTTCACGCAACTTGCTTGGACGCATCAATATCAAGTGGAGATGCGCATATTTTCGTGACATTCCGCTTTGATTATTTTCCACTGGGTTGTGGCCCTTTGTAATTGTATACTTAGAATTTTTGTCCAGAGCATAACTTCAAAACTACTGATTGGATGGCAATGAAACTTCACACACATGATAGAGGGCAATGAGAGAAATTGCAGAGTGCAAGAACCGTAATTCTGTTATCATTCAAATTAGAGGTATTCCCTTTGTAATTTTATACTTGTTATTCTTGTCCGAAGCTTAAGTAAAAAACTACTAATGGAAATGCAAGTTAAAAAGTGCTGGGTGATACAAGGCCATATGGTAAGTTGAGGATACATTTCGGGGAGCATCTGTCGGTTCTACTGATTTTCTTAGTTTACGACTGCGCAAGTCCGAGTTTTTAGATCATCTTTGAGCCGAAGGATCACTCTTTGTCCGTCGTTGTCCGTCATTGTCGTTAACTTTTCTTCAAACGACTTTTCCCCAGAAACCGCTTGACAAATTTTGACCGAACTTCACGTGGATGATCCTTAGATGAATGCTTTTTAGATTTGTTAAAATTAGGTCAGCGTGACATCCAAGATGGATGCCATTACCATATATGGTCGAAACCTTAAAAAATCTTCTTGTCAAGAACGGCTGGACAGATTTCAACAGTTTTTCTTTTAAAATGATCGCCAACGCCTAGACTATCAAGTTTGTTCAAATGAAGTCCCCGGTGTCAAAAATGGTTGTGCCCGAGGGATCCAACGTTTGTATATTGAGATTACGTAAAAACTTCAAAAAATCTTCTTCTCTGAAACCACAAGGCACAGAGGTATCATGTATTACATTTAGCATCAGCTTATGGTCCTGTACTAAGTTTTTTCAAATGGTGACCCTGGGATCAAATTTGTCCCTGCCCTGGGGATCACAGTTATACATAGACTTATATAGGATTTTTTTTTAAAAAATCTTCTTCTTGCAAACTACAAGAGCCAGAGGTTTGATATTTTGCATTTACTATAAGCTTATGGTCCTTTACCAAGTTTGTTCAAATGGTGACCCTCGGGTCACATTTGGCCCTGCCCCAAGGGTCACATGTTTTACGTAGACATATATAGGGAAAAACTTAAAAAATCTTCTTCTCTTAAACTGCAAGAGCCAGAGGTTTAATATTTTACATTTGCTATAAGCTTATGGTCCTCTACCAAGTTTGTTCAAATGGTGACCCATGGTAATTATTTGATTTATTAGACTTTATCAGCAAATGCCTTCGATGTCAGCAACTCTGTATTGACGTCATGACTCAACGTCACAGTTAATTATTTTTGTGTTCAGAGTTAGTTATTAACATTTAACGATTGTGAATATTCTTTCACTAAGAAGTCCCAATGTATCACCCATAGAAATGTAATAAATCAGCTTCTTCTTCGTTTGAAATAAATTAAAAATAAGGGTTTTGGCGTGGTTGTTCGATCTCAGTGACTACATCTGCTTGTTATACTTTATTCCAGCTGGGTGGTTATGGATTGCCCTTCTTCGTGTTGGGATCTGTGGTCATTGTATGTGGATTAGTCACCACCGCCTTTATGCCAGATATATCCGGTAAGTAATATTGATAAGTCACCACCGTCTTGATGCCAGATATATCCGATAAGTAATATAGATTAGTCACCGCCGTCTTGATGCCAGATATATCCGGTAAGTAATGTAGATTAGTCACCACCGTCTTTATGCCAGATATATCCGGTAAGTAATGTAGATTAGTCACCACCATCTTTATGCCAGATATAACCGGTAAGTAATGTAGATTAGTCACCGCCGTCTTTATGCCAGATATATCGGGTAAGTAATGTAGATTAGTCACCGCCGTCTTTATGCCGGATATATCCGGTAAGTAATGTAGATTAGTCACCACCATCTTGATGCCAGATATAACCGGTAAGTAATGTAGATTAGTCACCGCCGTCTTTATGCCAGATATATCCGGTAAGTAATGTGGATTATCACTGCCATCTTTATGCCGGATATATCCGGTAAGTAATGTGGATAGTCACCGCCGTCTTTATGCCAGATATATCCGGTAAGTAATGTAGATTAGTCACCGCCGTCTTTATGCCAGATATATCCAGTAAGTAATATGGATTAGTCACCACCATCTTTATGCTGGATATATCCGGTAAGCAATGTAGCGAGTCAGTCATTGCTGTTTGAAATTTTTAGTGAAACAAAAACTCATGTAAGATGCTCTTAAAAGCATTCCAAGCTTAAGAAACCTAAATCTAAATATCTGAACTAAAACTGAAAAGTGGATCCTTCGGAAGCATCAAACACAAACAAGATAATGAAGTGGCCGACTTGGTTTTATTACTTGACTTTTTCGAAGGAAAAAAAGAGCAATTGTCATCACTTGATTGATCTACGTTGTCTAGGTCTGCGTCCGGTTTTATATGTATTAAAGCTTGTATCTCGAAAACTACTTTACATAATGGATTGAAACTTCGCAAATGTATTCAGCGTCATTAGACGACATGACTACAACTCGGGCTTTATTTGAACAGAATTATGGCCCCATTTACTTAGAAATTTTGGTTAGAGTTTTGTATGTAAGCTTGTCACCTTGGTCTTTTTACATTTAAATGTTTCATTATATCTCAAAATCCCATTAAAGAACTCAATGGCACAGCTCACATGCATTCACTTTCAAATATGGGACAAATATGTGCTACGCAACAGAACGTTACGGACAGCTTGATTCCTATATAGCCCCCACTTCACTTTGTGGAAGCAGGATTATATTTAATTAAATTTAATATTTTATAGGTACATATATAGGTGATATTTTTGATTATTTATTATTAACTATTTTTGGTGATTTAATTGTTTACCTTTTTGATGATTTGATTGTTTATATTTTTTATGATTTGATTGTTCCTTATTTTAGGTAATTAAGACTAGTTATCCCATATCTTTTAAATAATAAACTATTTTGCATGATTTATATGATTTATTTCTTCAGGTTTATGTATGTTTTCAATGTTTGCTGTTATTTTAGGTGGCGAAAGCCTGTATAAGGGTTCCATCTTGACCCTTTTAAAAAGCCCTCTTGCTGTAGTCACACTGATAAACATTATCGCGTGCAGTATAGGCCTTGGGTTCCTGGAGCCCACCTTGTCTCCTCAACTTCAGCAGGTACTCGTCTCGGGAGACTGTCTAGTGTAGAACACAGCTTTTTCATCTTAAGAACATTTCCTACAGATTTTTCCTATGAATATATACTTTTTTTAATTTGGTAAATAGTTAGAAATATCTTTTTTGAAACAGATTTCATCTTTAAAAATAATAGGTCGAGGACCTGGTTTTTGAGATATCATAAGCTAAGTATATTACGGTACACATTTTCCAGTTTTGGGCAAATCGCCTATAATTTCATGCAAAAACCTATAAATACAAATCTTATAACCTATAAATATTACTTTAATTGACCTGCAGAGCCTTGGAAACAATAGTACCGGTAGATTTTGATGGGAAATCAGAGACAATACTTCCCTGTTGTTAGCAAATATCATTTCTTCACGGTAAAAAGGCATTATATTAAACCCAGACATTTCTGAAAATTGATGAGTTTTGGAGAAAAAAAAAGCCCAGGCTGTGTCTGTAACTGTTAACATCTATATACCCATTTTTAACACACCTGGCTCAAAAGTGAGCTATTAGGACTACTCATGGTCCTGGTCCGTTAACTTTTGCATGAAACAACTTCTTCTCAGAACCAATTTAGACCTTCACATGGATGATGGGCAGGTCATGGTCTTTAAGATCCAAAATGGCCACCTTTACTAAATATAGCGAAAACAATTTTGAGAAAAAAGAATCTTATTTGCATAATTAATCGCTCTTAGACAGTTATGAGCAAAAAAATATATACATAAACGACTGTAGGAAATGTCCTTTACCTAATATGCTTTTGGTCATGGTTGTAGCATCTACTGATAACAAAATCTTTGGTAGGTAGGCCGCATGTTTTTCAAATTTTCAATAAATCAACGTAGAATTTATTTCATTAGAAAGATGCATTGTTTTCATAAGATGTTCAGTAAAAAGAAATATTTTTAAAAAAATTGCACAAAGTAAAAAAAATAAATAAAAAATAAAAAGAAGTCTGCCCACCTCTGGGGTCCTTTAACCCCCTTGTGCTCTTTGGCGCGACCCTTGATTGTAATAAATCTAATATATTCATGAAGAGGACATGTGCACCTTTGTTTTGACACTTCATGTAGGGGTCCGGACCAATGGTTTTCAAAGTATTTTTTAGTTCAGAGTTCAATTTTTTAGTAGACAAAAATCGAGGGAATGTCAAAACATGCGGCCTACCTATCTTTGGACACTGCTAATTTTGTGGACTAATATACTAATAAGAAGGGACACACATAATTCCTGAAGCCATTCCTCGTTTTCCAAGCCTCGTCGGATAAACTTGATAGTAAAAGGCACTGACATAATATTCTCTATATTTTTGCCGATTAAAAGTGAAGTATTATTAACGGTTTCTTAAAATACATATTGAATATGCGCAAAATGTATCAAAAGTTGATTTGGGGTTTGGCCTGGCTGGTTAAAGCCATTTACATAGTATATATAGAGTTTGGATTCTCGAAATATGTATATACCTTTTTGTCTGTAGGTTTAGAAATGGTGTACCTATGTTGTAAAATTTGGCTGTTGTTGGCGGGATAACTACTTTAAAAATATACTATTTCTTTGATCTGCAGAGAGTATTCTAGGATGCCATTTTAATGACAGCTTTGATTTACTTGCAGAGGGCAAAAAATTGTACAGTGGCTCGATACTGACTCTGTTTAGAAGCCCATTGGTGATTGTTACCTTTATAAACCTGATAGCTGGCAGCGTGGCGTTAGGTTTTTTGGACCCCACACTTGCTAACCATCTTAAACAGGTATTTAGACACATATGCATATTTAGATACATTTTAAATAGGTATTTAGACACATCTTACACATGTAGTTAGATACACCTTACACAGGTATTTAGACACATCTTACACAGGTATTTAGACACATCTTACACAGGTATTTAGACCTATCTTACACAGGTATTTAGACACATCTCACACAGATATTTAGACACATCTTATACAGGTATTTAGACACATCTTACATGGGTAGAGACACATCTTACACATGTATTTAGACACATCTTACACATGTAGTTAGATACAGCTTACACATGTTTTAAGACGCATCTAGACATATCTTACACAGGTATGTAGACACGTCTTACACAGGTAGAGACACATCTTACACAGAAGACACATCTTACTCAGGTATTTAGACACATCTCACACCACACATGTAGAGACACATCTTACACACGTTACATAGGTATTTAGACACATCTTACATGGGTAGAGACACATCTTACACATGTATTTAAACACATCTTACACATGTAGTTCGACACATCTTACATGGGTAGAGACACATCTTACACAGGTATTTAGACACATCTTACACAGATATTTAGACACATCTTACACAGGTAGGGACACATCTTAATAACTTTAGTTTGATGATATATTGAAACGAAACTTGCTGTGAAGGTACCTTATATGGAACGGAAGCTTGGGATTGCAATTGGGTATCACTGAGGTCAAGGTCACTGTTACTAAAAATATAAAAAAAACATTTTCGCTCAATTACTTAACTTAGGAATGAGATTTTTCAACAAAACTGTGTATGTAGTTTATAGTTGCCTTACTAACAAATCTTTTCTTTCTTTCTTTACAGTCCTCATTTACTGTGTATGCATTTGTGTTTGTATTTAGACACATCTTACACAGGTAGAGACATAGTTTACAGATGTATTTAGTCACATCTTTCACATGTATTTAGACACATCTTACACATGTATTTAGACACATCTTACACATGTATTTAGACACATCTTACACATGTATTTAGACACATCTTACACATGTATTTAGACACATCTTACACAGGTATTTAGACACATCTTTCACATGTATTTAGACACATCTTACACAGGTATTTAGACACATCTTACACAGGTATTTAGACACATCTTACACAGGTATTTAGACACATCTTACACATGTATTTAGACACATCTTACACAGGTATTTAGACACATCTTTCACATGTATTTAGACACATCTTACACAGGTATTTAGACACATCTTACACAGGTATTTAGACACATCTTTCACATGTATTTAGACACATCTTACACAGGTATTTAGACACATCTTACACATGTATTTAGACACATCTTACACATGTATTTAGACACATCTTACACATGTATTTAGACACATCTTACACAGGTATTTAGACACATCTTTCACATGTATTTAGACACATCTTACACAGGTATTTAGACACATCTTACACATGTATTTAGTCACATCTTTCACATGTATTTAGACACATCTTACACATGTATTTAGACACATCTTACACATGTATTTAGACACATCTTACACATGTATTTAGACACATCTTACACATGTATTTAGACACATCTTACACATGTATTTAGACACATCTTTCACATGTATTTAGACACATCTTACACATGTATTTAGACACATCTTACACATGTATTTAGACACATCTTTCACATGTATTTAGACACATCTTACACATGTATTTAGACACATCTTACACATGTATTTAGACACATCTTACACATGTATTTAGACACATCTTACACATGTATTTAGACACATCTTACACATGTATTTAGACACATCTTTCACATGTATTTAGACACATCTTACACATGTATTTAGACACATCTTACACATGTATTTAGACACATCTTTCACATGTATTTAGACACATCTTACACATGTATTTAGACACATCTTACACATGTATTTAGACACATCTTACACAGGTATATAGACACATCTTACACAGGTATATAGACACATCTTACACAGGTATATAGACACATCTTGCACACATGTTTAGACACATCTTTCACACATATTTAGACACATCTTTCACACATATTTAGACACATCTTACACAGGTAGAGACATTTTTACCATGTATTTAGACACACGTTTTGTAGACATATATCTTACACAGGCAATTTTTTTCTCACATGAAATTCTTATGAAATACTTATCAGCTGATGTTCATGTTAAGTTTACATACTTTTTATATATTTCTTTTAAACAAAAAAGTTTATGAAATTATTCACATTCAATTCTAGAGGAAAAACTACCTGTGTAGCTAACGGTTGCTGACTTACATCAGTTTCTATTAAAAGTTAGTAACACAAATTGTGGTCTCAAAATCAAGTTACTTATCTTTAAAAACACACTTTTCAAAGTGTCTCTGAGATTGTTTACTCTTCAGTTGTCAAACTGTACATATATATACATGTATACTGAACGACTTTAAAATACAGTCGAACCTCGATAGCTCGAAGTCAGCGGGACCATAGGGATATGTTCGAGCTATTGGTGGCTTCGAGGCATCGAGGTAACGGTAAAAACCAAAATATCTATCCGAATTTGTGTACCACCCGAAATAGTGTTACTTGTGTACGTGATGAATGTTTTTTATGTTCATGCATGTTCGTTTAAACCTCATAACGGATATATAACATGTACTTGTTACACTGAAAATACAAGAAAAACTGCAATAATGTGTTTGTTTTATCATTTATTTAAAGAAATATCGCACTAATAGATTTTAACATACATTCCGGAAGTCCGAATAATGAGAACAAGGTAAGACTGGTTTGGGTACATTATTTAATTAGAAAATCAACCGTGTTTAATTTGTCGTAATTAACAGTAAATGAAGTTCACTAAACATAAATTTTAACTGTCTATTATTGCTTTTCAAACATAAATGTTCGCACCTTTAACAACCGACTCTATCTGTTTTCGCACTATGATCGAACTTGCTACAAACAAATACAAACGCGTCGATTACAATTAATATGGCCGACGTCGCATGGCAACGGATCATCACTTTCGATTAAGCGAGGTTTAAATTCACACAAAACTGGATCTTCGGACCGTAAAAAGTATTCGAGCGAGCCGGGGTATTCGAGAAATAATATTCGAATAATCAAGGTTAAATTGCATTGAATTATATAGGAGTTGTGTCGGGACCGGAAAATGTGTTCGAATTACCGATGGTATTCGAATCACCGGTGTTCGAGCTATCGAGGTTCGACTGTAGAATATTTATATTATTTTCAGTATTTTCCTTTAAGAATTAGATTTTCATATACCAAATGTAGCTTTAGCTTACTTGTCAACTTTCCATTTTCACTTGAACAATCTTTGTTGGTTATCTCTGTAAGAGAAATACAATTGACATAGAAAAAAATGGTTGATTGGATTTGCTGTTCCTCAAAGGAGATAACTTTTTGAAATAAATAAAAGAATGCATTGTTGAAGTCGTTCAGTATTATTATATCAACTACCTCTCCTTACATTTCTGCTGAGAGGCGCCTCTGTGGTCGAGGAGTTAACAACGTTGTGTTGTAAACCTTCTCGCCTCTCATTGCTGCGGGTTTCGAATCCCACTGGGAGCCAGTGTTTTTTTATGCCTAATTTGGGGTCGAAATTTGGCCCCATTCACAATTCCAAAAAGTATCCTTTTTTCACAATCATATCCAAAAAAATCACAATCTGAAAAAAACACAAAAAAATGTTTTTTTTTGTTTTCTTTGGGTAAATACAGACCAGTAAGGATACTAGTCTTAATATAAGCTGGTGTCAAAACTAGTCTGTATTTACCAAAAACAAAACTTAAAACCAAGAGATATTAAACTGTGAAAATAAAAGTGAAAAAAGTTTATTTCTCTTTTGTTATAAATATTTCACAATTTTCACAATTTCTAGAAAAATGCCGCTATTTTTCAGAATGGCATGGGCACAGGCTGCATTCACATAACACATAAAAAAAACACTGGGAGCTCAACTTTTAAGTGAGAAAGTGTTAATTCTAATGGATGGCTGGGTCCGTATTCATAAAGCAACTTAAGTAGAAAATATTACTTAAGTCAAAATATAAAGTTTTTACATATTTTAAAACATCCTTATTAAACTCTCCGCGACACCACAGAGCATCTATTTAGAGGTTTCTGTCTAGCTGTGAGTTATATTATCCGCGACACCACAGAGCATCTATTTAAAGGTTTCTGTCTGGCTGTGAGTTATATTATCCGCGACACCACAGAGCATCTATTTAGAGGTTTCTGTCTGGCTGTGAGTTATATTAATCCAAAGCATTATTAAAAATATAAAGAATTCGTATTTGAACGATAGAAAAAGGTGTTTAAAAAATAGATACATTTTGACTTAAAGAGGCTCTACCTATATCTTTTTGTCCACCAATTGATATCAACTTTACTTAATTATAAAGGGGACTATGAAAAAGGTAAATGGCAATAATTTCACCCCATGTAATATGCGTTTTGCTGGGGAAAAACAGGATTGAAAAGATCGGATTTTTGAAATTGTATTCGTAATTGAATTGTGTATTCAAGCCGATTGCGGAGATTTTCCGATCTTATTCGTTTACAATCGGAACTGCCTCTTCGGATTGGCGAAGAGTTCCGATCGATTCGTTTACTATCGGAACTGCCCCGAATACAATCGGAATTGCCTCGTCGGATTCCACTATTACCGATTACGGAAATTGGCGAAGAGTTCCGATCGCCCCGAATAGTTTGTTTTCGTTCAACTGAATCGCATTGCGCATGTCCGAGAAAATCGTAAAAACTCGTAGTTCTCCGGCAGGAATAAACGGCAGTGCAGCATTTTATTCAAGATATTGTTTTGATCATAATTAATAATTTACAGAACTGGAATACGAACCATGTTTCTTCTTAGAATACTCATAAAATAGCTTTGTATACATATAAATGCAGTAATATTGAGTATTTAATATTTTACATTAAAAATCGCGTAGATATAGGTAGTGGCTCTTTAAGTAAAGATATTGCTAAGAAGAAGGAGGTATACTGTACTGGTTCTACCGAGGAGGTATACTGTACTGGTTCTACCCAGGAGGTATACTGTACTGGTTCTACCCAGGAGGTATACTGTACTGGTTCTACCCAGGAGGTATACTGTACTGGTTCTACCCAGGAGGTATACTGTACTGGATCTACCCCAGAATAAGGGGATGGTCTGCCTCCACCACAAAAAAAACGACTGTGATTCATAACCTCAGATGTGCTGAAAATTACGTTAAATGCCTAACAAACTAACAAAACCTACTTTCGGACTGTTTCATTGACACAATTCACCCTACAGCTCATACCACTGATGGCTCAACATGCGGGCCATCAATAATGATATTGAATAGTATAAAACTATCTACTTCTGTTGAGGTCAAGGGTTAAAACTATTCATCCAAGGGAGTGACTATTGACCCGAAGCAGTAAACTATTGACCGAAATGAAGTCGAGGTCAATATTTTACTGCTGGGGGTCAATAGTCATTCCCGAGGATGGATGGTTTTAACTATTTACTGAAACAGAAGTAGATAGTTGTTTTATTAAATTGAAACGTATAAACTCTATTAGTTTGCTTAATTTTTGCTTACCTGTTTACATGCATGACGTCACGCCATGGGAAAGCGTAACATCATTCTCAGACTATTGACCTGCAAAAAAAGACTATTAACCGCAAAAACAGATTGAACCGGACAGGAAACGTTCTAAAGTCAATAGTTCATACTAATGACTTGCACGTGACTGCCATTTAGCCAATGAAAACTACGTATTTAAGGTCATACTACACCAATTCATTTTCCATATGCCTACCTTATAGCTCTAAGCTCTGTACTGAGTTCCCTAATATACATGTAGGAAGCTATATATTTTATTACTTGTTTTGAAAGACCTATCTTAGTTTTATCAAAAAAACATACAGAAGCCATACACTGAGTATGTTTTGAAAAAGCTGTTTGAGTCGGATGGTGCTGACCCACCTACTTGCATGTAGAAACATGAGGAAAATGTAAAATATACTTCTTTCTTTGATTATGCAACACATTATGAATACATTGCACAAATGTATGATTTAACTTTTATAAGTACTCTTCAAAAGTTGAATTTTAATTTTTTAGCAAGATTTTTTGGTTTGTTTACCTTGACAACCAATCAAAATTAAGAGATTCTGTGTAATAGCTCCGACTTTACCCTGGAACTTTTTCCCTGCCCGCTGTTTGGTTGGTAATTGGTGTAGTGTGATCTAAAGATGATATTGAATAATACAAATTATAATGATGTGTTATTTTTTGGATGGCAATCTATAAGTAACCACTATAACATTGTTGTCCATTTAATTGATTCTAGAAGACATTTATAAGTACCCTGATGCTAACAAAACATAATTTTATTCCCCCACCACCGAATGGTGAGGGGGCATATAACGTTAGCCATGTCCGTCCGTCCTTCCTTCCATCCCGAAAAGTTTGTGTGTCTATCTCCTCCCACACTTTTCAACCGATTGCTTCGAAACTTTACAAGATGCTTACCTATGATGTCAAGATGTGCATATCATTTTGGCGTCAAAATCGACCCAGTATTACCGGAGTTATGGCAACTTTTTCGTTAAATTGTACGTGAAAATATCTTGGTGTGTATAATTTATCTCCTCCCACACTTTTCAACCGATTGCTTCGAAACTTTACAGGAAGCTTACATATGATATCAAGATGTGCGTGTCATTTCAGCGCCAAAATCGACCCAGTATTACCAGAGTTATGGCCCATTTTACTTCAAAGTATCGACCAAGTATTACCAGAGTTATGGCCCCTTTTTCTTCAAACTTTACGTTTTACACTGATTGTTTTCAGTGGGGGCATCCATGTCCAATGGACACATTTCTGGTTATCATACTTTGCTCAAATTTTGAACACGTTCTTTAAAGCGGTTACTAAATATAATGAAATTGATTATTGATTTCAATTTTATGTTGATGAATCTGTTAAAAATATAGAGTTTTCGTACACAATTATTTTCATTTAAAAGATGAAATAATATTAACTAGAGTACTAACGAGTGTCGCCTAGTGTATGTATATAATACTGTCTGTAGATTGATTAATTACTGCATGTTATAATATATATATACCACATAATTATATAATTCAAATAATTTATAACATTGCACATTTATTATCCAATATTTGTCCAAGATTTTGTATAATTGTTTCATGATTTTTTGCTCTAAAAGGCCAGAAAAGCCTAATATGCGATGGTGCAAATTGTCCGTTGTACATAGTTCTAAGTCATCTGCCTATTTCTTTGTATTTTAACAAAATTTAGGTTAAAGCTCTTATAAAGTTGGACATTGAGCAGAATTGACACATGCTTTGCAGAGTTATTGCCCTTGATATAGTAAAATAAGTGTATGTTTGAATTTGAAGGTTCTGTTGAAACGGATATGGAAGCCACCATTTTGAGACCAATGACATGATATTTCTAAATGACCATATATGGAATATTTATAAATATGAATATTTATTGATTTATAGGGTCAAAATGACAGCAAGTGTATGAAAAATATGTATACTTATAAATGGCAATAAAGCTTTATATGACCGGTAAAGAATTTTGCATCATTTTCAGTGATTTTCTTTCCTTTAAATGCTACTTACAGTATTCCATATATGGTAATGTGGAAATATGAAGTCCTAGTTCTCAAAATGGCAGCTTCCATATCCATTTTAGAACAACCTTTAAATGGTCATATCATTTTTGTTTATCATCCGATTTTGGATTTTGATAATTCATTCACCCTTTTTCCACATTTTTCAGAACTCCCAATAACAGAGCTTGTTTGGCTGTGTCACAACATTCCTTTTAATGATATAACAATTTGAATTGGCAGACCCTCGCCATCGATAAAATCAGTTATAGCTTGAGTTGGAATTCCTGGTCTTGACTCGATATCAATGAAAGATTATTATCATGTCGATCTGCACAATTCTGCCGAGAAACAGGGTGCCTGAGATAAAACCTTATCTCGGCAGTTACGTTGCGATCCCGTCAGGTGCACTTCTTTTGATGACGTCATGGTATATTTGATGATGTCTGGGTATATTTGAACGGAAAAAAATGGGGGAAAAATGGAAAAAAAGGTGAATTAAATGCTTTTAAACGATCAACCTGATAAATAGAATATCATGTTAGTGCCTGATCGTATCCAGTTTATCAGCTTCGGGACGAAAAAAAAATGAAGCCCTCGGCACAGCCTCGGACTTCATTATTTTCTCAGCCTCACATAATAAACTGGATAGGATCAGGCACTAACATGATATTCTCTATTTATATGACACATACACTTTACTCTATGAAGTGAAGAATTTACGTTGCAAAACTGCTTCAGCTGTATCTGCAGTTAGGCTATGTAAAATAAATTGTTAATATACAATGCCTTATCAGCATGAACATTTTATATGCTGTGTAGTTTTGTACACCATTTAGTTTATGTTGTGTCAAATACTGTTTTTCCAGTTTAGCCTGAAGACCTGGGTTGTAGGCCTCATGTTTCTTATAGCACCAGCCGTGTATGCAGTAACGGCCCCAGTGTGGGGATATATAGGGGACAAAAAGGTAAAACCGTTATTTTGTTGTAATAAATTTCTTTTCAAGATATAAAAGTGTACGGAATGGACTGACAATTTGAATATGAACATCGAGTACAGTTGAAAAGGTAGCTCAGTGGATAAAAGTAATTGCATGTTCCAATGATTTTGCTAGAACAATCGACAGTAACCAACCCAAATGTCTAAATCATATTTTCAATGGGTTTGGTTATGCCGTGTTTGTAAGATGTGTTCGCTCAGAAATAGAAACGCTGTTATACAAAACAATTTTGTTGACAGCCTGAAGACATGATTATAACAAATAAAAGCAATCGAAACTGCCACATCGATGCTGTCTGATCAGGAATAATCGGATGATCCGGACTATTCTGAAATTCCCGGAAATTCCCGGAATTCTGAGGAGCAGGCGAGAGCGCTAAAGTAAAATGGAGTCTATGGCCAAGTGCTAATTCATCATTGCGCTAATATGCCCGAAACCATCGAAAATCGTCTACTGCGCTAAATTTTGACTACACTAAATAATAATTTCTTACAGTATCAACAGTGAGCACACATTTCACCTTCTGTGAAAATTATTGACAGTGACCACACACTTCACCTTTTGTGAAGGTTATCCATTGAACAAACATTTTCACCTTTTGTGAAAGTTGTCCACACTAAGCAAACATTCCACTTTCTGTGAAGAAACATTGAGGAAACATGTAAACAGCTTTATGATAGAAACTCTTTAATTATATTGAAGTAAAGAGCCATCATTGGTTCTATTCCCTGTGGTAGCATATCTTGCAATTTTGGTACTAGTGTCATTATGTCTCCCCACACAAAGTGGAGGAGACATATTGTTTTTGCTGTGTCCGTCTGTGTCGCTACTCATCCTAAACCGCTTGTTGAATTTTGCTGAAAATTGACAGGTAGCATCAGTATAAAGTCTAGTTGTTGATGTCATGTTCTTGTTCCGGTTCGATGATTTTTGACAGAATTATGGCCTTTGATATTTTCACTTTAAATTTGTTGTCGCCGCTACCCCTCTTAAACCGCTTGTTGGATTTTCGCCAAAAATTTACTGGAAGTATTGGTAAAATGTCTAGTTATGCATATCGTGTTTGTGTTCCAGTTCGATGATTTTTGACAGAGTTGTGGCCCTTTGATGTTTTTTTTACTTTGAATTTGTTGTTGCCGCTACTCCTAAACCACTTGTTGGATTTTCGCCGAAAATTTACTGGAAGCATTGGTATAATGACTAGTTGTGCATGTCACGTTTGTGTTCCTGTTCAATGATTTTTTACAGAGTTATGGCCTTTTGATGTTTTTACTTTAAATTTGTTGTCACCACTACTCCACCTAAACCGCCTGTTGGATTTCGCCGAAAATTTACAGAAAGCATCAGTATAACGTCTAGTTGTGCATATCGCGTTTATATTTTCCAGTTCGTTGATTTTTGACGGAGATATGGCCTTTTGACGTTTTCACTTAACAAGGTTACGCCCTATGTATCCACTATGAACTAGGTTGTGCAGTGGGGGGAGACATCTGTTTTTCTCAAAAAAAATCTACTAGACTAGTTAACATCGTAAAAAGCATGTTTACAAGGTCTTCATCACATAGTAAAGGCTGAAGCAGCTGATCATAGCCCATCAGAAATCCATTATTTACATATTCATCGTTTACTTTGTGTGTGTGTTTTTTACAAGGAAGCGTAACCTTTCAACAAAGTCTCGCGTTTGTGCATACCCTATTGCCACTTCGGGTGATCTGTACATACTTACATTGTAAGCCCTAGCTTCCTACACTGAGTAGAATAGACCCTCCTGTCTGTATACAATCAGGCAAAGTAGCAGCTACTTGCTGTATTTGATGGCAGTCCAACTTCCGGGGCAGTAGGTTCCTGTCTGGTATCATATAACTTGGTAGAAATTTCTAACCACACATTGTCTTAGGTTGATGCAGTCCCGAAAACACAGGGACTGCATCAACCTGTCTACTAGAAACACTGCACAGAAGAGTTCTTGGGGAAGGGACTCTGACATCCATAGAACATCATTCTTCATTACATATGAGGTGATTTCTTTACAGACAGGCTGAATAATGTCCTTGGGTACCATTTTCAACAAAACGTAAAGTTTAGTCTGAGTATCATTCAGATTGTGAATTAACTTCATATATTATATATTCTGTGATGAATTATAGAAATTTTGAGAAAATATAACATATCTCTTCCTCTACTGTGCTATCTCGCCTAGTGTGCAAGATAGCACAGTAGCCAGATTTTAGGAACTACTTTCTTAGCAGGTTGAAGAACTGTTAAAAACTTCTGAATTTGAAGAAGTAAGTAGTCCTGAAATGCCTATGCAACCAAAAAATGCTGGAAATGCCCCCTAAACCCCAGTCATCATCGTTTACAGGTTCCAGCCTGTGCCTGTGCAGCAATATTGTGACGTCACACAGCGCGAGTGACGTCACGATATTTATGTATTACTCCAAGCCGTCGCAAGAATCTTTCTCACTCGGGGATTATTTCCCGTATCACAACAACAATGTTAATTAAACTCTATTTCAACTGTAGTGAAGCATATTCTCCACTCACTGTGTTGGTTATCACTGCCTTTGAAACCTACAGGCACAACAAACCCAGAGTCTGTTCTAGAAATGTCCTGAATTAAATCTCTGACAGGCCACTCGTTATAGCGTTAACGCCAGGTCCAAGAATCTAAGATTCCTTGGCAGTAACAAGTGATAGCAGAAACACAATCATTATGGCATTCATTACCACCAAAGGTCTGTGTGATTGGTCCTGAAGGGCTTGCTCTTGTATCGGCTCTCAGTACAGCCATTCCATTAAAAGCAATTTCTGTCAGCCCCAAAGCTTTAAGCAAATCAGATTGATCATATCTTACCCAAAAATCACTTGATAGATGAAATTGATTGTTTTCAGATTTAATTAGGGCATTGTTAATGTCTTGTTGTCCACCAGAGTTAGTCAGTTTCAGAGTTTAGTATATTTGTATTCAATCTTGTCTTGTCATGCTCCTAATGGTTTATTTTCTTGCTGCTCTGCTTCTGTAGTCATCTGTTCTGCGTCTGCAGTCATTGCCAATTTTTTCATACGTTATGGCTTTCTTTTTTCCTTTTTCTTTTTCTTTATATTCATATATACATGATCATCTTTGTGTTTTACTTGGATCGCCCATTAACTCTGCCTAGTTTGTTACAGAGTGTAGCCTGGTGAGAATTTCTGTGAGAATTTATCCAATAAGAATGCAAACCCTTTATCATGTTTAATGTCGTCTAGACATCCTAGACGTTCTCCATGCTCTACTTATAAAGGAGGAGTTTCAGTTACAAGCAAAACTGAATGATAGCCTGTTAGCCTAATAGATGGACAGGACCAACCAGTCTTATCAGATTTGTCTTTGAAATGAGCGAATGTAAACATATTTTAATATCATGTAAGATAGTTTTGATCATACCATTTGGATCAAACAACGCCTGCATGTGATGTTTGCTAAGAAAAAAAGCCATTTCTTTTATTCTACTTTCTATTTTTCAGGGTTACGTAAGGTTGATGATAGGGGGAGGAAGTTTGGGTTGTGTAATATCCATGTTGTTGTTGGGACCTGTACCGCTGTTGAAATTTATACCCACGTAAGTAGTAACTCCAATTTATGTTTTATGATGTAAATACATTCTTTAGATCAATTTACTTTCATTAAAGGCAGATTAAGTTTGTTTTAATTTCTAACAGAGATGATACAGAGGTTATAATTATGATGTATAAAAGTAAAATATTACTGCCGATTAGTTTTATTTCACCCAATTTCCCTATGCATTATTTGAAATGTCTTTTTTATTTTTATAATTTTAGTGTTTTATGTAAACATGACTTGTCCGAAAAATAAATATTCTGCCTTGCAACTTCATATGAGAGTTAAATGGAATAAATGCAGTGATGAGTGTTAAACATTAGTTTATTTATTATTTTATAGGACATTATTTATTATATTATAGGACATTATTTATTATTTTATAGGACATTAGTTTATTATTCTATAGGACATTATTTATTATTTTATAGGTCATTAGTTTATTGATTATTTTATAGGACATTAGTTTATTTATTATTTTATAGTACTTTATTTATTATTTTATAGGGGGCGTCCGTGGCCGAGTGGTTAGAGTCTCTGACTTGCAATCACTTGCCCCTTACCACTGTAGGTTCGATCCCTCAGGGGCCTAGGAATCTTTATGTGAGGAAGCTATCCAGCTGGCTTGCGGAACGTCGGTGGTTCTACCCAGGTGCCCGCCCGTGCACGAAAATTGCCCGGAGGGGCACCTGGGGTCTACCTCCACCAGTGGAAGCTGGAAAGTCGCCATATGACCTTAGCTGTTGGTGCGACTATAAAATCCAATTCAATTCAATTATTATTTTATAGTATATTTTGAGGTATTGTTGTTAAAGGATCACTGTGGAATTGTTTACAAATAATTATCTGTATTGGATAATATCCTTTAGTTATAAGACATCTGAAAACTTCATTAACTTTTCATTTCATGTTTAACCCCTAACCCGCTAAGCATGACTATAATAGCCTCTGTGTCCATTGTAAACCCAGATCAGCCTTTCGAGTAACTCAGCCATTTCCCCCAAAATACCCCTTTGTCATATAAATGGAATGGTCCTAATTCAAAGAAGGAACAGTCCATTATATATATGTAGGGGGTTAAGGGGTAATAAGCATATTCTGCCTTTAAAAGAAAACACTTTTTAATGCTAAATCAGGCCCTGAATGTGTTTCTGAATGCAGAAATGACTGGTTATGCTCCATTATCATTATGGATGGCTTTAAAGTTAGTATTATCATGTCCATCTGCACAATTCTGCGGAGAAACAGGGTGCTTGAGATAAAACCTTATCTCGGCAGTTACGTTCCGATCCCGTCAGGTGCACTTCTTTTGATGAGGTCAGCTCCTCTTTTGATGACGTCGGGGTATATTTGTTGACGTCTGAGTAGTTTTGAAAGGAAAAAAATGTGGAAAAAATGGCAAAAAGGTAAATTAAATGATTTTAAATGATCAACATGATAAATAGAATATCATGATGTTAGTGCCTGATCGTATCCAGTTTATCAGGTTTGGAAGCCTCAACTGATAAACTGGATAGGATCGGCTAAAATGCTATTCTCTATTAGTATGGTGCTAAATATGTCGTATAAATTGGATCTGTTTTCAGTACACTGTATATGAACGTGATAGCGCTGGCCTTGCTGGGATTGTTTGTTGGATGCTCATTGATACCTACGTTCAAGGCTTTATTAATCGGTGCCAAGTAAGTGTTTGTACACTATATAAATATATTTATCACATAACATGCGGTGTGGGAGTGTAATAACACCATTAAATATTTTTTATTCCACTAGTGGTAAAACGTAACGTTAATGACGTAATTTTCTAACGTAATGTGATGTTACAAGTTATGTAATAAATAGAATCTAACATTCATTCTCATTCATTATTGAATTTATTAAACTTGTTAGCAAAAATGTTATAATGCTTATTAAACTTGTTAGCAAAAATGATATAATGCTCGGCATTATATCATTTTGCCAACTCGTTTAATAAATTCAATAATGAATGAGTATTCATGTAAGATCCACTATATATATATATATATATATATATGTGATTTTGCTGTGAGCAAATACAAAGTTACCTTATTAGTCTTAAAATTATAATATACTAATTTTCGAATATAATGCACCATTATTTAATCTTAAGAAGAACAAATATTTGTAACACTTGTATGGATATAGGGAAAATTATAATTTTTTCTTACTATACCCCCTCTTTTACAAATTGGGGGCTATATCGAAAACTCGTTGTCCGTAAAGTCCCATAATGTCACGTAACGTCCTGTCCCACAACACAATTTTATTTCTTGCATTCTTCAATTCTGAATAGTTTGTTTCCACGCTTCAGATACACGTAACTAATAACATTATGTACCTCTACATCACCCATTGTTGATTACCTTATTACAGAGTTATGGCCCTTTGTTTGACTTAGAATTTAAGAGGTGGTATTCATCACTTTCAGTGATAGTTCTAGTTAGAATAGATAATGAGGCTGGGAGATAGCTCACATGCTGAATCATAGAAACCAGCCAAAATGCAGATTGTAACAATTATTATATACAGTTTAATAAGAATTTTGAGCAACTAACCACCTGCACCTTTGACGCATTCGCCAAAACCACAGTTCACTTTATGCTTTCTCTCGGTGTAATTATAATAGGAACTGCGAGTTCCTTTAACCTTAAAAAAATACGGCTTAGAAGCTGCACATTAATAATAGCATCAAAACAACGCACTTTTGCTGGTTGCGGCATTACATTGCATTGGTTGCGATTAACTTATAATTTGATATTAGCTGCCATATAACTCATTAATAAAACCATGTTTCATCTAAATAACATTGAATTGCTTTAAAACCCTTAACCAGCTAAGCATAACTATAATAGCCTTTGCGTCCACAGTGTAAACCCATATCAGCCTGCGAGTCACTCGCAGCTGATCAGGGATTACAATGTCCAGCTGCTGTTGAGTCATTTCCCCCAAAACACTCCTTTGTCACATAAATGGAATGGTCTTAATTCAAAGAAAGAACAGTCCATTATATATATATGTAGCAGGTTAAGAGTTAACAGATCATTAACACATTATTTTAGAAGAGAAAGGGGAAGGCTACATAGGAATCCTGAAACTGTGATCTTCTCTATCGAATAGATTCCTATGGTTGTTTAATGTGCTAGGAGGAATAGCCTCTGATACACAGGACCATCCGGTTTACATCCCCGTCTGAAGTATGTGGTTAAGGGAACTGTCTTGACTAATGGCGCTGATGAGGTTTGAACCCGCATGCGGTAGCCATGCCAGCTCCTGCATTAAAACAACCTGATCTAAAACAAAGACAAGTTTTATATTTTATCAATTAAAATTAAGGTCGGCATATAATAGTCGCACCGTCCGTCTGTTCGCCCGTACCATCGTGTCCGGTCAATAACTCTGACATTCATGGACGAATTTTCGTCATGGACAAAATCCAGGTCCGTGGCTGCACGGACAAGGTCACACTTAGAGGTCAAAGGTCAAAAGGAAGTGCTTTTGTGTGCGATTAATAGCTCTGACATTCATGGACGGATTTTCAAATAACTCGCCACAACAAGACCATGTGTCACGCGCAAAGTCCAGGTCCGTGGCTCCAAGGTCAAGGTCACACTTAGGGTCAAAGGTCAAAAAGAAGTGCTTTTGTGTCTGGTTAATAACTCCGACATTCATGGACGTATTTTCAAATAACTTGGCACAAGTGCTCACCACAACAAGACATGTCACGCGCAAATTCCAGGTCCATGGGTCAAGGTCACACTTAGGTTCAAAGGTCAAAACCACTTCGGGGCATTTGTCACGGTGACATTTCTAGTTATATCTTATTTTTATTATTGGTAGCATAAATAAAATATTTTGAAATGCAATACATCTGTGCTATCTTTTCTTACAGTTCGCTGGGAATGCCAAATAACTTGGACACGTATGGGAAAGTGTCTGGATTCTTCAACTCCAGCTTTGCATTAGGGTAAGGCCATTATTAAATCTAAATTATGGTTATTGTATGTTACAATATGGTTATTGTATGTGACAAGGCCTCTATCTTTTCAGCTGAACTTAAGGCAATTGAACTTGCCTTAAATTATATTCAGGAATCTGATGATGACCATTTTGTGGTCTTTTCTGATTCCCTTTCACCTCTTCAAGCACTGGGTAATATGAAACATGATAACCCAGTTGTGCTTCAACTTTTAGAAAAGTACAATTCTCTTATAATTGATAATGTTATTATTTTCTGCTGGCTTACAAGCCCTGTAGGAATACGTGGTAATGATAGTGCTGATAGTGCTGCTAAGGCAGCATTAGATTTACATATATCTGATACCAAATTACCTTATACTGATTTTAAAAGTTGTAGTAACACATATATTCGAAACTATTGGCAAACCACTTGGGATTTGTCAGTTAACAATAAACTCCATTCAATTAAACCGTTACTTGGAGAATGGCGTTCTTCTAGTAGACCCATTCGTCGAGAGGAAGTTGTGCTAGCCCGGTGCAGAATAGGGCATACACGTTATACTCATTCATATTTATTACAAGGTGAGCAATTACCAGAATGTATACCCTGCTTTGCACCATTAACGGTCAAACACATATTGCTGGAATGTGTAGACTTTGATCCTATGCGTCAAAGGTACTACAATGTTAATACTATGACCGAGTTATTTAATACTATAGATTTTAGTCTAGTTTTAGATTTCCTGAAGGAAGTCAGACTATATAAATCATTATAATATGTTCTTGTATATATTTACTTCTTTATATACCCGTTTTCGGGCATTTGTTGATTTACATATATAGTTTATATTACTACCATATCATCCCTTATTTTTTAATAGTTTTATCTTGATATATTTACATTAATTTTTAATTAATCCTTCATTTCTTCATCTTTCGTCAGTTTTTGCGCACAATATGACCTATTTATGTGTCGACGTGCCGTAAAACACCATTCATTCATTCATTCATTATTGTATGTTACAATATGGTTATTGTATGTAATGTTATGGGTGTTTTACATTATGTTATGGTTATTGTATGTTATGTTATGATTATAACATTATGTTATGGTTATCTGGGTATTGTATGTTATGTTATGGTTATTTACATTATGTTATGATTATTGTATGTTATGGTTATTTACATTACATTCTTGTTATTGTAGGGTATGTTATGGTTATTTACATTACATTATTGTTATTGTATGGTATGTTATGGTTATTTACATTACATTATGGTTATTGTACATTATGTTATAGTTATTGTATGTTACATTATGGTTATTGTACATTACATTATGGTTATTTTATGTTGCATCTTGGTTATTGTACATTATGGTATGGTTATTGTACATTACAGTATGGTAATTGTACATTATGGCTACTGTAAGTATGGACTCGTTCCACTTATATATTGATACACATCATAAAGCTTGTAAGTAATGTTATTAATTGATTATATGTTTTCACCTGTGCTTTATTCACTCACCTGTCAGAGCTTTGTTTGGATTTTGGATGAAAAATTTCTTAAACTTGGACAAAATCGTGGAATGTCCACAGGGCTAGAAAAATTAGGAGCCGGATTATGCTGGAACCTGGGATCTTTGGACTACCAACATGTTGCTCTACTGACTGAGCTAATCTGCCAGACAATGAATGCTACGTCAATCTACCTGTTAGATGAACCGGACAAACTGGAATTTCCAGTGACAGAGAATCATGTGGAACGAGACTCAGAGTTTATCTAGTCATTTCTTTTTTTATATTTTTTTTTGCGCGCAATATGACCTGTTTATGTGTCGACGTGCCGTAAAACACCATTCATTCATTATCTAGTCATGGTCCTGCCGGGATCACCAAATGTCACAGAGTTAAAAAATAAGTGCAGACCGGGCCCCGAAATCCTGGACCTTCGGAAGACTGTTACGTTGCTCTACCGACTGAGCTAATCAACCAGATTTATGGCTTATATCCCCTGCTTGACCATATAGATACCTACCAGACTTACGGCTTATTTCCCCTGATATACCATATAGATACCGGCCAGACTTATGGCTTATTTCTCCTGATATACCATATAGATATCGGCCAGACTTATGGCGTATTTCCCCTGATATACCGTATCGATATCTCCTTTGATAACAATTAATAAGGGAGGTAACAATATTTTCAAATTTAAGTTATGAATATGGCTTGGTTCCCCTGATATGTTTTAGCTAGAATACAAACTAAATAAAAGAGATAACAACACGGTCATGATGATGTAAGTAATGAGTATGACTGAGTTCACTTGGATATCAGGTAAGGGAGATAACAACATGGTCATGATGTAAATAATTAATATGACTTAGTTCCCTTGATATCAGGTAAGGGAGATAACAATATGGTCCTGGTGTAAATAAGTATGACTTACTTCGCTTGATATCAGGTAAGGGAGATAACAACATGGTCATGATGTAAATAATTAATATGACTGAGTTCCCTTGATATCAGGTAAGGGAGATAACAACATGGTCCTGGTGTAAATAAGTATGACAGTTCGCTTGATATCAGGTAAGGGAGATAACAACATGGTCATGATGTAAATAATTAATATGACAGTTCCCTTGATATCAGGTAAGGGAGATAACAACATGGTCCTGGTGTAAATAAGTATGACTTGGTTCGCTTGGTATCAGGTAAGGGAGATAACAACATGGTCATGATGTAAATAAGTATGACTTAATTCCCTTGATATCAGGTCAGGGAGATAACAACATGGTCATGATGTAAGTAATGAGTAGGACTTAGTTCCAAGGGAGATAACAACATGGTCATGATGTAAATAATTAATATGACTTAGTTCCCTTGATATCAGGTAAGGGAGATAACAACATGGTCCTGGTGTAAATAAGTATGACTTATTTCCCTTGATATCAGGTAAGGGAGATAACAACATGGTCATGATGTAAGTAATGAGTAGGACTTAGTTCCAAGGGAGATAACAACATGGTCATGATGTAAATAATTAATATGACTTAGTTCGCTTGATATCAGGTAAGGGAGATAACAACATGGTCCTGGTGTAAATAAGTATGACTTAGTTCGCTTGATATCAGGTAAGGGAGATAACAACATGGTTCTGGTGTAAATAATGAACCAGGGCCTTTTTACCCTTCTTTGCAGCAGCCTGTATAAGGTCACTTCCCCAGCAACATTTCTTTTAAAATCATGCAGATGTCACAATTTTTTAAACATCTTGGAAATTTCATTCCCCATTAATGGATTTTTCCCCCAATTAAGGGCAAAAGGTCCCCCAAAACTGGTAAAAAGACCCTGGTTCCCCTGATATGTAATTTAGGGAGATAACACATTGTATAGTCCAGCTATATTGTATGTTGGTATAGTAGATAACTGACATTTGGATTGCTACAACACTTTAATTTGTTTAAGAATAGTTAACCATCTTAATGATTTACATACTGCTTTCATCATAAAAGGGATGAAACAGTTTGAGGGTAATTTTTTGAAAACCTTTTTTTTCTTCAAAAATATATGGCGAACATTGTCTACATGTATACACACCATCCACTACATTTCTTATTTCAGGGCGTTTTTGGGTCCCACTATAGGTGGTGCTATGGTTGACAAGTTTCATTTTCCCTGGGCATCAACAGGAATAGCAGGGATTTTTGTTATTGCGGTAAGATTGTTAGAAATTACATCGGTGTAGGTATGTAATATGTGCATTTTGACCGATACAAACAGATTTCTGTCTTGTTTATGTTGTTCCACACTAATTGAGAGTGGATAGTATATGTGTGTACTATTTAATGGTGTGTTGATGATAGTTCAGGGGGTATTGATGATAATTCATGGTGTGTTGATGATAATTCAGGGTGCGTTGATGATAATGCAGGGGGTGTTGATGATAATTCATGGTGTTTTGATAATTCAGGGTCCGTTGATGAAAATGCATGGGGTGTTGATGATAATTCATGGAGTGTTGATAATTCAGGGTCTGTTGATGAAAATGCATGGGGTGTTGATGATAATTCATGGAGTGTTGATAATTCAGGGTCCGTTGATGAAAATGCATGGGGTGTTGATGATAATTCATGGTGTGTTGATAATTCAGGGTCCGTTGATGAAAATGCATGGGGTGTTGATGATAATTCATGGAGTGTTGATGATAATTCATGGGGTGTTGATGATAATGCAGGAGATGTTGATGATAAATCAGGGATGTTGGTGATAATTTAAGGGTGATGATGATAATTCTGGGAGTGTTGATGATAATTCTGGGTTTATGATAATTCAGATGGGGGGTAGGGGGTGGGGGGGGGGAGGAGGGGGGGATGATAGTTCATGGGGTGTTGATAATTCAGAGGGAGTTGATAATTGAGGGGGTGTTGATGGTAATTCAAAGTGTATTGATTCAGGGTGTGTTCATGATAATTTGTTTTTAGCTCTACTGATCACAGATCAGCAGAGCTTATGCCATGGTGCGGTGTCCGTCGTCCGTCTGTCCGTCTGTCCGTCCGTAAAGTTTTTTTGTAGCAACTACTCCTCTGAAACTACTGAATGTATTTTCATGAAACATTGCAGAAATGTTGCCCATGAAGTCTAGTTGATCCTAGCAAAAATTCATGTTAATGTGAATTCCAAGATGGCCACCAAATCTAAAAATAGATTTTTAAAAAACAAGTTTGTAGCGACTACTTCTTGAAAACTCTTAAGTGATATTGATATGGGACTTTTTCTAAAATGATCAGCATGACATGATGTTGGTCCTTGTCGAAAATCGTTTTGATTCGACGTTAAACATGGCTGCAGCGGCCATCTTTGTTTACATAGAGTTATTTAGTTAAAACTTGTAGCGACTACTTCTCTGAAACTACTAGACGGATTTCCATGAAACTTCACAGGAATGTTGCTCGTGATGTCTAAATGATCCTAGCAACATTTCAGGTTGGTCGGAAATTCAAGATGGCCGCCACAGCTAAATATAGATTTATCAAAAAAACAAGTTTGTAGTGAGTACTTCTTGAAAACTATAAGTGATATTCATATGGGACCTTTTCTAAAATGATCAGTATGGAATGATGTTGATCCTTGATGAAAATTATTTTGATGCAACTTTAAACATGGCCGCCAGCGGCCATCTTTGTTTACATAGAGTTATATAATGAAAACTTGTAGCGACTACTCCTCTGAAACTACTTGACGGATTTTCATGAAACTTCACAGGAATGTTGCTCTTGATGTCTAATTGATCCTAGCAAAATTTCAGGTCGGCCGGAAATTCAAGATGGCCGCCACGGCTAAAAATAGATTTTCAAAAAAGTTTGTAGCGACTACTTCTTGAAAACTTTTTATAAGTGATATTGATATGCTTCTTTTCCTAAAATGATCAGTATGACATGATGTTGATCCTTGTCGAAAATTATTTTAATTCAACATTAAACATGGCTGCCAGCGGCCATCTTTGTTTGCATAGAGTTATATAATGAAAACTGGTAGCGACCACTACTCTGAAACTACTTGACAGATTTTCATGAAACTTCACACAAATGTTACTCTTGATGTCTAATTGATCCTAGCAAAACTTCAGGTCAGCCGGAAATTCAAGATGGCCACCATGGTTAAAAATAGATTTTCAAAAAAGAAGTTTGTAGCGACTACTTCTTGAAAACTATAAGTGATATTGATATGGGACTTTTTCTAAAATGATCAGCATGACATGATGTTGGTCTTTGTCGAAAATCGTTTTGATTCGATGTTTAACATGGCTGTCAGCGGTCGTCTTTGTTTACATAGAGTTATCTAGTAAAAACTTGTAGCGACTACTCCTCTGTAACTACTCAATGGATTTTCATGAAACTTCACAGGAATGTTGCTCTTGATGACTAATTGATCCTAGCAAAATCAGGTCGGCCAGAAATTGAAGATGGCCGCCAAAGCTAAAAATAGATTTTCAAAATAGAAGTTTGTAGCGACTACTTCTTGAATTAAGTGATATTGATATGGGACTTTTTCTAAAATGATCAGTATGACATGATGTTGATCCTTGTCAAAAATATTTTGATTTTACCTTAAAGATGGCCGCCAGCGGCCATCTTTGTTTACATAGAGTTATATAATGAAAACTTGTAGCGACTACTCCTCCGAAACTACTTGACGGATTTTCATGAAACTTCACAGGAAAGCTGATCTAGCTATCAAAAACATGTCAGTAGAGCTTCAAGGTCATTGACCTCTTGTTTATGATATGCCGGGTGTGGGGTGATGGATGATAATTTATGTTTTTTGTGATAATTCAAGGTGTGTTGATGATAATACATAGTAGTCTATTACTTTTTGCAGGGTGTGTTGATGATTGTACACGGCTTTATGGTGCCAGTTTTACCGGTCGTTACTGAGGTCGCAAATCAAGAGATTGCGATAGATACAGAAGCTAATGGAGTTGTTATACAGAACAAAGATTTGAAAGGTCAACGGGATCAAGGGGAAAATGTATAATATATGTGCAGTGGATGGTCAAGTGGACATGGACAATGTAAAACATTATGTGTAGTGAATGGTTCAAAAGCACAACCAACAGTGCATATATTTTCATCTAAATTAAGAAATATATAAGAAAACAAGAAATGGTGATGAAGATAAGATAGGGCAGATAGGGGATGTGCAAAGACTACATTTATATTAGTACAAAAGTTGAACCCTAGTAAGCTGAAGTTGAGACATTTAGCACAAAAATATGTAACGCCCAAAGATGGGATATCCTATTACAGCTTTTTTTGGGTTTGTGAAAATAATGTTTCTATCCTAAACTACTATTGAAATGGGCATGTAAAAGGATTCAACTTGAAAAGCTCAGAAAAAGGAATACCAAAATAAATATCTAAGTACCAAAGAAGATAGGTTATTACGTGGTACCAAGACATCAGCCCGATTTTTGTGTGAAAATTGTCTTTATAATTTCTTAGAAAACCATGAAGTTTGATGTGCCATACAACATAAGGGTTTTCTCATAATCTGTAAGAATATATTCAGATTGATATTTATGTGTTTCAAACATCACGGTCTACCACATGCGCCGAAATCCTACCTCACAATATATATAACTTGTACCATAGTTGCACTCATCATTTAGCCAATAACTATTGACTCAATAACGTTGCTCCAGCGTAAATGGAGTTTCTACGATAGAATTTGCAGCAACTCTGCAGTTCAGGGTGAGAAGGTTCTAGGCCCATTTTCCATATTTTATCTCGATGTACATGGAAGATGAGCCTGGCATGTTCATGCCTGCTAGGCGCCATATAACCTTTTCATGTGTTGGTGCGCCTTAAAACCCCAATTCAATTCAATTCAGGTTATACGTTATCAGAAAAATAGGTTTGTGTATTTATTAAACATTTATTTTGAAATAAAAACAGAAACTTTAGTGTTTGTTTTAAACTTTGCAAAGCGAGTATACCGATGTTTACGTTCGCAGTTGTGCAATGGTAAATCGTTCACGAATGGTATTAACGTTTGTTATCATTGTCATCAATTACCGAGTACTTAGTTCTATTTGTTCGACAACTGGGTGGGTTCTCATTGCATTGAACACGGAAATTATTTGTTATATTTTATCAACAAGAACATACTTGAAACGGACAGAACACGAATAAAATAAATCTTATTTTGAAAACAAGAAAAAAATAGCTATCGAATTTTGTATTTTCTCAATGACTCAAGCGGTATTGGCCGAGATAAAATGTGAATAACAAATCAAACGTGCATCGTACGCATGACCAATTACTAGAAAACACAAGAAATAATTAGTAAAATTAAGCAATGGTGTCATTATCTCCGTTAATTGGATGTGTTTAATATATAATGACCCTTTGGTTAATTGGGCAATTTGACATGCGACAGGAAATGAGTGACGTAATCGCCAGACAGGACTGCCATCCGGATGTTTTTCCACTAGGCTAACATGGACAAATTTACGCATTTTTTTCTTCAAAAATCAGAAATGCGTTCTGAAATGCGTGAATTTACGTCCCCTCGAAATTGTCTTTTAAGAAAGAACCTGCGAAATGTAATGCCCACGAAATCAAATGAATCCGATGTTAAATACAGGAGATATAACGATAACAAGATTTTTATATATGCTATATGCCAACACAATAACAATCCAGTGGTGTCTAAACATGTTCCTTCAATTCGTCTTATCATTAATAATAATTCACTGACATCGTGAATCACTAAAACACTTTCGAAATCCCCCGTGTGGTTCTCGGGGGCCCCGTTTGGTCACGGGGCAAAGAATAGGGCCACTGCAGATCCCTTTGGAGGGGTAGGCAGAGGGGTAGAATCCCCCCAAATTCATGTTCATTTTATCATTTTTTGTTCATGTCTATTAAAGGTCTTCATCATGATCCCTGCATTGTTTCAGGTGCTATCTCGCTCGCATGAAAGAGCAGTGGCACAAAAACAATAACGTGGCTCCAGCGTAAATGGAGTTTCTACGATAAAATTTGAAGCAACTCTGCAGTTCAGGGTGAGAAGGTTCTAGGCCCATTTTCCATATTTTATCTCGATGTACATGGAAGATGAGCCTGGCATGTTCATGCCTGTTATGCGCCATATAACCTTTTCATGTGTTGGTGCGCCTTAAAACCCCAATTCAATTCAATTCACTTTCGAAATAGTTGTTGCTATATGCAATTATACATAATAAAGCAATAATCATGTTGTTTTCACGTTCTACCAGTAATTCGCAATAACAATAGTTCTCAAAAATGTGTATAAATATAATTTGTTATATTTTGCTCTTTTTTTTTACAGAATTTTGATATATCGTCCCATTGGTGCAAAAAGGTACCATCCGACATTTTGGCCAAAAATGACTTTTTGACATATTTCATTATAATTTCATGTAATCTTCATACTTTATAAAGATCTAAGCTATATTCCTTCAATTATGACACATATGTAATAAGAAGGCCATTCACATTTCTGTCATTTCCTTAGTGCAAAAAGGTACCAAGTGTGTCATTATGGTACCTTTTTGCATTGATAAATAATGCCTTCATATGTTACCTTATTGCACACACTAATACCTTTGTGCATTTGTCATTTTAATGGTGTTTTTGGTTGTTAAATCTTTGAGCAAGGGTAAAAATTATATTTTGAAATTAACCTGACGATTTTTCACTTAAAAAGAAAGATTAGTGAAATAAACATTTGCTATCATATTCTTAATAGTATATTTCCCAGTTGTGCAAAGTTGCACCATTTAAATAGCAGTATGTGATTTTTCGCAACAATCCAAAACTTCAATTGCGTTTTTCTCAAAACTATGAAATGCACGCACCAATGGGACGATATTGTCATTTGGAATATTATTGTTTTCCTATTACATACATAGCTCGTCTTAGTTTAAGTCAGTTCTTCTCATTATATTCAGTTCATGCAAACACGAAGGCACTATTTATCTACGCAGAGGCATATAATTTGAATGCTGTTCGGCTGCCAGTTATATGCTGTTTTTAGCTCTCCGCCGCGAAAACTATCAGCAAACCCTTATATACCTACCCTATTAATATAACAATTAAATAGGTTGCTCTGTTGTTCTGGATTCATCCTTTATCTAGTCAAAATACAAAATTCTGAGCTAGAACTTACACTGTTATGTATATTTCGACCATATCTCATTCATCAGCAAAGACCATGAGATGGTCGAAATATTCAGAACAGTTTAAGTTTGTGCTCCGAGTATTACATCCCGTTAACACTTGTAATGTTGTATTGGGACAGCAACCTCAGAGGGAGATGAGACGAAGATTCCGAGACATTTAAACACCAGGAAGTGACGGCATGCGGTACAGGGGTCTGCAGTTCGCATGCTCAAGGCTTAACAACTGAGCTACCTCAGAAAATAGTGCTTATAAAATGTATGCTTAAAGGGACACTGTCCGTAACTTTTAGCTTATAAAACACCCAATAATCATGTTCGCAAACATTATACACTAAACATTTTTCAATATTTACTAATTAAAAGCAAGATTGTTTAACGGAATTCAATCGCGGTACAAAAAAAGCAAATCCACTTCGTGGGTTTGAACTCGCAGCCCAAACTCGCAGTAAAAATAAGTGTGTGCGTGACTGTAAAGTTGTCGGAACTCGCTCCCGACTGAGCTAAGCGGGCTATACATAATACGCAATACATACTATGGTGAAAACCTAGTGCGCTATGGAAGTCACGTGGTCACACTTTATTTACATTTAATAATTAAAACTTTTTTTTTTTCAAACTCACAAATGTATTCCTACATACTTCTTAGGGTCCATCCTCATGTTTTCATGTATACATTTCAATGAATAAAAGTCAGACATTTATTTGGTTATGCTCAATATCTGCTTACTTACGGACAGTGTCCCTTTAAAGATGCTGCTAGGAATGGAAAACAAGAAATTAACCCCTAACCCGCTAAGCACGACTAAAATAGCCTTTGCGTCCACTGTAAACCCAGATCAGGCTGCGAGTAACTCGCAGGCTGATCATGTTTTACAATATCTGATTGCTGATCAGTCATTTTCCCCAAAACACCCCTTGTTCACATAAATGGAATGGTCTTAATTCAAAAAAAGAACAGTCCATTATATATACATAGCGGATTAAGGTTTAACATGTCACTGGGAAACTAATGCATCTTGTTCTACATTCACCTATAGTTGCCCCATGTGGTTCTGGGGCAAAGTATAGGGCCACTGCAGGTCCCGTTGGAGGATTCTATCCTCATGAAGACCCATTGGAATGTAGATCAGGGCAAGGTTCATGGATTACTGTGTACCCTGCACCTCTCCTTGGAGCCCCCCGTGTGGTTGCCGGGGTAGAATACAACCACTGCAAACACACCGTCACATGCAGAGGGGTAAGACCCCCCCCATTCATATTCATTTTGTCATTTTTTGTTCATGCTCATTAAAGGTCTTCATCATGATCCCTGCATTGTTTCAGGTGCTATCTCACTCACATCACTAAGAGCAGTGGCAGAAAAACAATAAATGTGGCTCCAGCGTAAATGGAGTGTCTACAATAGAATTTGCAGCAACTCTGCAGTTCATGGTGAGAAGGTTCTAGGCCCATTTTCCATATTTTATCTCGATGTACATGGAAGATGAGCCTGGCATGTTCATGCCTGTTAGGCGCCATATAACCTTTTCATGTGTTGGTGCGCCTTAAAACCCCAATTCAATTCAAATAACCTATAATGTGTTGATGGGCATTAAACAACAATTCAATACTTTAAGATGTGCTAAAAGGAATCAAATGCTTGAGATTGTTAAACTTTTATCATTAATTTTCATGCATTTTATTGTGATTTTATATTTCACATTTTATAATATTGTGAAACCATAAGATGCAAATATATTATTGTATTTAAGTTTATTGTTTATTTTTTATATCTCTGTATCTATACAGATGTTTAATAAATATATTAGATGTTTGTCCTGCCTTCGTCGTGGTATATCATTTTCCGGTTGACTAGACCAGTCACTGATGAAACACATTGTATGTTTTACTGTATGCAAACTTTGAAACGTGGCTCCATCGTAAATGGTGTGTCTACTAGATCTAGAATATGCAGCAACTCTGCAGTTCTGCAGGTTAGAAGGTTCTAGGCCCATTCTCCATATTTTATCTTGATGTCAGTGGACGATGAGCCTGACGTGTTCATGCCTGAAAAGATGCCATATAAGATTTCATGTGTTGGTGCACCGTAAAACCCAATTCAGTTCAATTCAATTATAGATTGTTTATGCGAGAGCGCCAGCTTTATGCGAACATTCTGGAAAGAAACAGATTACATGGAATATCTCTGACAAATCTTCGATTTATCCAAGATCCTGAAATTTATTAGTCTCGGCCAGCTAGACCGTATCATGCATATGTCTTACTAACAGATATCGGTCTGGGCAGATTAGGTCAGTTAAAGCGCCCACTGGCGATTAGCACAATTTATTCCCGCGTTGTTTTTTTTCGTGCGCATAAATTCGACATTTGCGTGACATCATGTTGTAAATAAATTTACAACTTCAAACTTCAAATGTTGATGCATCAGTTAAACGTGTACGTTACTTGCTGCTTCTCATAAGTTAAAAATAAGAAATTATGATTAAATTAACATAAAAATAGGTTTTTTGGAAGTCTCATTGAATCTCTCAAAATCTCGCCAAAACGTTGGGGCGATTTCAAACGTCCTATTTTCGCCAGGCCCTGGTTCTGGGTCCGTGTAGCATAGCATAACGAAGAAATCGGAAGCGGGTCCAGTGACCCGAGTCTACTCCAGGGCCTGGTTCTAGATCCATGTAACATAGCGTAACGAAGAAATCAGAAGCGGGCTGGGTGACCGAGGGTATAAATTTATGTATGAAAATGTCAGGTGGTCGTCATATTAGCAAAACTTCACCACAAGATGTGTGTGTGTGTGTAATTCTAAGGTTTATAGTCCGTCCGCCAACGAACACGTCAGGGTATACCTGACGCGATGGGCACAATAGAGTCTGGACTTTCTTCACCACAAGATGCAGTTCAAACTTCATCACAAGCAGCTGGGATTGTTATTCAGGTCATTTGTTCCAAGGTCAAGGTCACTGTTACTATAAAAGGATTTTTCCCCACTAAATAACAAGTTTCCCACGAGGGATTTAACAGCATTCAGTTCACGAAATGGAAATGTGGGGTTATTTGATCAAAGGTCAAGGTCACTGTTACTATAAATAGAAAGTAGGGTTCTTTATAGGATATTTACAAAGATATCTTCTTGTGTTATCTCTAGCTTAGAGATATCTCTATTTTAAATCGACATCATTCTTACTTACATATACGAGAGGCGCCCCACTTATATTTGAACACTATAGATATCATGACTGTCACGAAACTGCACGAGATTTTCGAAATGTTTGCATTGCATGGGCTAGTATATTACCAATACTGTAATATACATGTATTTCGGTCACTTTATATCAAGATGGTACGCCGTAAAATATGTGATAAAGTAGAGGGTATAGTTCTTGGGCTTTTGAGGACTAAACATTCCTACAGAAGTATTCAAAAGGCATTAAAATCTATGGGACATACGATTTCTTCGGGCTCTATAAAGAATATTCGTGATAATGTTGGATTACAACGCAAAATGTCCAATTCTGGTGAACCAGTTTAGAAAACGTCCTACAGTTGCCACCCCTGACGTCGTTCGAAAAATCGCACACATGATTTCGAAAGTCAATCCACCAACACATAGAGAGATGGCATCTAAGTTAGGCATCTCTAAGAGAACTGTTTTTCGCATTATTACCAAAACTTTGGAAGCCAGACTCGAAAAAAAGGGCAAAGTACACCAGCTGAACATGGCACAGATTAAGAAAAGACGCGCCAGATCTTGGAAGCTGTATCTGAAGTTACGTGCAGGAAGATGAAAGAACTTTGTCACCTCTGACGAGGCAATGTTTTACTTAGGTGGTAGCTATGGTCGCAGACGGGTTTGTTACATCAGAAAAGGTGAACAATGCAGTGACAAGTTGAAGTTTGTTAAGCGTGATGCGTTTGCCCGCGGTTTCATGGCTTGGGCTGAAGTGTCGTCCAGAGGCAAAACTGAAATTCGAATTATCGAGAAAGGCACAAAAGTTAATAGTAAGTACTATATTAACAACGTCCTGAAGCCATTTCGGAACAAAGATGCTCCAAGACTTTTTCCATCAGGACAGTGCGTGCAGCCATACCTCTAAACAGACCCTGCAATTCTTGAAGGACAGAAAGGTGAACTTCATTACACCTGAAGAGTGGATGCCCAAGTCCCCTGATGCCGCCCCGTTGGATTTTGGTATTTGGGGAATCTTAAAAACTTCGCCTACAGAAGCGAACAAACTCCTTAAGGGGGCTTAAAATCGCATTAAAGAAGGAATGGCGAAATCTTGACCAACAAACTATAAATAAGACTTTGCAATCATGGCCAAAACGTTGGAGACTCATATACAATTGTCATGGATCACATATAGAACATTTGTTACAGTAAAATGATATTACGGGGTCGGTTTACAGCGTTTTTATTGTGTTCAAATATAAGTGGGGCACCTCTCGTACCTCTCCGGCTAATAATGGCATATCTTGATTTAAAGATATGTCTTTCTAACAAATACAAATATCTCTTTAAAGCTACACAGTCCCTATTTTAACTGGTAATAACTCATGAATATGAATGAGTCACATGTGAGGAAGTTTCAAATCGACGAACACCCCAAAAATCGGTATATAGGCAGAAATTGATGCGTACAATTTCACTCTTTTATTTAGACCATACAGGTAACATCGATAAATATTCAGAATGTGATAAAAAAAATAGTTGCCCGGAACGGGGTTTGAACCTCAGCCTTGCATTTGTAAGTTTTGATCAATGTACGCTGAACCACTAGACCACAATTTTTTTATTGGTATGTTGTATCATTTTTAACACTAAATAGGCATTACATAATAATAAGCGTGCACACAAACTCATCAAGCGCTAAATAACAAGTTGAGATATGGTTGTTTTGAGTCGAAGTATTAGTTTCATATTGATAACATACAGTATTGCACCAGGCAATGCTAATTTACACCGGCGACAAGATGGACTACATATTTATTGAACAATCTTGAGTTCAAATATGTTAAGTTATTTTGTCTCATAATAAATGGCAGTTAGTATACTATTTTCTCAATTAGCGTTATAGTTCAGTGGATAGAGCTTGAAATCAAAAGGTTGTGTGTTCTGTGAAAAATACTGTTGCCTGTGTATAGGTACGATGTGCATTGGTCGATGTATATACAGTGAATGATTTCCTGCACTATATTTGCTCGCTTAAATACCCGATTTCGACATGAGCTGGTGAACATGAAGTTACAAATAAAGACACGCCTACAAAGAAGAAATTGATTGATATAGAGACTGTAGCTTTAAGCTAGATCTAACTTAAAGAAATATCTCTCTAGCGTACAATACATCTTTCTAAGGTGATAGATATCTCTCTAACAAGCAAGATATCTTTCTAACCAGGGTCTGTTGTTAGACTATGTATAGACTGTATACTAAAAAGGTCCTGACAAGGAGATATCTTGTTTTGGAGTACATACTAATTTAGCTTGCATTCATCATCATCATCATCATCGCTTTTACCTTACTGGAGTAGTTTTATTCCAATCTTGATGAAACTTGGACACAATGTTTATGGCCGCAATAGCTCGGTCAAGTTTGATAACCAACGCTATTTCTCAAGAAACACCAGAGCATTCATGAAGTTATGAATTCTTTTGAATTTTAACTCGCCAAAGGCTCGTTAAAATTAAAATAATTCATAACTCGTTTCATAAATCTTATATGAAATGGGAACTTGTTTAAGATCCTCTATTTTTAGATTTTTTGTGATTTTTTTTTGTGATTTTTAGCTCTACTGATCAGAGATCAGCAGAGCTTATGCCGTGGTGCGGCGTCTGTCGTCCGTCTGTCCGTCCGTCCGTCCGTCTGTCCGTCTGTCTGTAAACTTTTTTTTGTAGCGACTTCTCCTCTGAAACTACTGAATGGATTTTCATGAAACTTTACAGAAATGTTGCCCATGAAGTCTAGTTGATCCTAGCAAAAATTCATGTTGATGTGAAATCCAAGATGGCCGCCAGATCTAAAAATAGGTTTTTAAAAAACAAGTTTGTAGCGACTTCTTCATGAAAACTATAAGTGATATTGATATGGGACTTTTTCTAAAATGATCAGCATGATATGATGTTGGTCCTTGTCGAAAATCGTTTTGATTCGACGTTAAACATGGCTGCCAGCGGCCATCTTTGTTTACATAGAGTTATATTATGAAAACTTGTAGCAACTACTCCTCTGAAACTACATGACGGATTTTCATGAAACTTCACAGGAATGTTGCTCTTGATGTCTAATTGATCCTAGCAAATTTTCAGGTCGGACGGAAATTCAAGATGGCCGCCACGGCTAAAAATAGATTTTTAAAAAAGAAGTTTGTAGCGTCTACGTCTTAAAAACTATAAGTGATATTGATATGGGACTTTTTGTAAAATGATCAGCATGACATGATGGTTATAAGAGGCAAACAATATTTTGATTCGACGTTAAACATGGCTGCCAGTGGCCATCTTTGTTTACATAGAGTTATATAATGAAAACTTGTAGCGACTACTCCTCTGAAACTACTTGACGGATTTTCATGAAACTTCACAGGAATGTTGCTCTTGATGTCTAATTGATCTTAGCAAAATTTCAGGTCGCCCGGAAATTCAAGATGGCTGCCATGGCTAAAAATAGATTTTCAAAATACAAGTTTGTAGCGACTAATACCTGAAAACTATAAGTGATATTGATATTGGACTTTTTGTAAAATGATCAGCATGACATGATGTTGGTCCTTGTCAAAAATTGTTTTGATTCAACGTTAAACATGGCTGCCAACAGCCATCTTTGTTTACATGGAGTTATATAGTAAAAACTTGTAGCGACTAATTCTTTGAAACTACTTGGCAGATTTTCATGAAACTTTACAGGAATGTTGCTCTTAATGTTTAATTGATCCTAGCAAAATTTCAGATCGGCCAGAAATTCAAGATGGCCGCCACAGCTAAAATTAGATTTTTTAAAAAAGAAGTTTGTAGCGACTACGTCTTGAAAACTATAAGTGATATTGATATGGGACTTTTTGTAAAATGATTAGCATGACATGATGGTTATCAGAGTCAAACATTATTTTGATTCGACGTTAAACATGGCTGTCAGTGGCCATCTTTGTTTACATAGAGTTTTATAATGAAAACTTGTAGCGACTATTCCTGTGAAACTACTTGACGGATTTTCATGAAACTTCACAGGAATGTTGCTCGTGATGTCTAATTGATCCTAGCAAAATTTCAGGTCGGCTGGAAATTCAAGATGGCCGCCAAGGCTAAAAATAATTTTTCAAAAAACAAGTCTGTAGCGACTACTTCCTGAAATCAAAATCAATCAGTAGAGCTTCAAGGTCATTGACCTCTTGTTTTATTTATTATCATTTATTTTAATTATATTTATTATTATATTTTTTTTTTAATTATTATTATTTTTTTTATTATTATTTATTTCGTTCTTTTTTTTTAATTACTTTTTTTTTTTTTTGTTAACGCTGTGTTAGCAGGAAGCATTGCTATGATTTCTAGTTGTGTTTGCTGCGGGGTTTTTCCAGTTGATTTTTGATGGAGTTACGGCCCCTTGACATTTTTACTTTTAAATTTCTTGTCGGCGCTACTCCTCCTAAACGCCTTGTTCGATTTCGACAAAACTTGGCAGGAAGCATCGGTAAGATGTCTAGTTGTGCATATATTCCACATATTCCAGTTCGCTGATTTATGACGGAGTTATATCCCTTTGACATTTTTACTTTAAATGTTTTGTCGGCGCTACTCCTCCTTAACGGCTTGTTGGATTTCTACAAAATTTGGCAGGAAGCCTCAGTATGATGTCTAGTTGTTCAAAGCCCGGTATACCAATGAAATCCTGGACAAGTTCGAAAACCGGCTAGATCTTGTTAGTAATGACTGAGTTATGGCCCTTGACTTGTTGAAAAAAGCTATATTGTGTTTTCCTTTGTTTAATCTGTAGTTACTTCATTTTTTATCTGATCTTTACCATATTTGTTTAGAATGTTAATATAAACCCCATACCCACCCCAACTCCCACGCCCATTTTTATGAAATTCCATTAATAGAAGAAAGTGGACAAATTAAAACATATTCAATGCCAGACTAGACACAGCAGACTTATTGCCCATCTTTACCAGGTGAGCGATCTAAGGCCATCCTATCCCGTTTTTGCATTGTTTTAAAAGAAGTACTGATGGGAATTTTATGTCGATATACGAGCCGTTTTAGCCAGTAGAGCGTCCACAGGCCCTCTTGGGCCTCTTGTTTTTAAAAGAATGGCATTTTGTGTTTAAATAAATGCACTTAAATGTCATCTCAGCAAACTCGATTGTTTTTAGTTACTAAAATGTTTACAAACTTTTAAGCATCATTGACCTTTTTATTTTTAAGTCTAGCCCCCGTTAGGCGAGACATGTGAATTCGCGGATTTCTTGTTTAAATATATTATTGGTGCAATATAATTAACAGTATGGAGAAAACATTTTACCTGATACTCTTTATAAACAAATTACGTAGAAAACTAACAGGAGTCGCAGCACGTTTTTATATAAATTGCCATATGTGCCTTTAAAACCGGTGGGGGGACTAATAAATGGCTCAAACGTTCAAAGCGAAACTTCGACATTTATGAAGTTTGTGTTACACAGTATACTGTGATTAAAAAGTCTACAATAGCACCGTTTTTACTGATGAGGATTTTCTCCTGTATTTGTATGTTCGCCAACTACTCGTAGATCGACAGTCTTTTTAAACTGCTTAAGAAATAAATGGAACGAGAAGTACATTTGTGGTACGTTTTGACATGAATGACGCGTGAAAGCTAAAACAAATGCTTTATGATATCATGTATTATAAAAAGATGATAATTATGTGTTTAAATTTCGTGAAATCTCTCCACGTTGCCAAGTAAAATAAATAGATAAATTTAACAGTTTCCTGTTTTGTTTTGTTATTAGCTATGTTGATCTACAGTGTCTCTGAGTAACGGCACCTGGCCTATCATATCGGAATCACACGCCGTTTGAAGGGTGTTCACTGTTCAAATCAACTCGTGTGTTCCGATACTACCTAACGATATTAAAGTAGTTATATCGCCAACAACAGCCACATTTAAGAACAAATGTACACCGTTTCTAAATCTACTGACGACGATTCATATTTTGAGAATCCAAACTCTATTAACAGCTTTAACCAGCCACGGCAAACACCGAAACGGGAGCGTCGTACTAAGAGCTAACAATTCATAATTCATTCTACGCATGATTGGCACATATACATTATTATATGATCTGAACACATGGATAGATCAACGTTTTTCTTAGTGTAATTTTTCCGTTATTTGGCAGGTTAGTTTCTGTAACAATTTAAACGAAAACCGATCCGTGCTAACGTAACTGTATCCCTTACACGCCGCCTTTAGTCAACGATATATACTTCGGCCTGTATATTCGGATACGTCCGTCTACGAAAGCAACCCAGACGTCGCCAAATTTATCAACGTTCACCACATATGCGTCCTGAAAGTTCTTGAAAACTGCCGTCTGCATGTACTTCCCATCTTCACTAAAAATATGAAGGTTACAGACGGCATTGGAGTCAATAATAAACAAATGGCGCTGGAACGAGCACGCGATTCCCGCGGGTTTCAGTGGTCCGCATGCCCACGACGTCTTAACCTCCCGACCCATGGCACCTTTCCAAATCCCATTTGAATCCAGAATTGTAATGTTAGATATGTCGTCCGAGAAAAATATGTCGCCGATGTAGTTTACCGCCAGATGGCGGGGTCTGAATACCATTTTTGAATCAGGATGCGTCAGTTCCATAACGACGATGCCATTTGTTGTATACTTCAAAATCTTCCCGGCCTTGTGAAACGCTACGAAAATGTATGTATTGTTGTCCGAGGATGACCAAGCACAAACGGCGCTTGGTGTTTCAGATATTGCGAAGCACTTACGAATCTGCTTGGTCTGTTTAACACATTTTACAGCACTTAACGTAACGAAGAACAGGTTTCCATTGGTATCGCAGGAGATGTCAATTATATTTTCGCTTACAGTCATGATACTTAAAAATCGAATGTTTCTGCTGACCTTAGAATATCGTCTGTTATCTAATGGATACGTGACAATATATTCACCGAACGACACGAACAGTTCTGTTCCAGACGACAAAGATATTTTGGCGTTTTCGTCATCGAACACTCTTTTCGGAATAGGTAATTTGGTATCGTAAACCCTTGAAAATACTGTGGGTTCTACTATCTCCTGGCTAAATTCTACAGTACAGTTTTTGTCGCTGTATTTTTCGTTTTGAAACATCACTGAGCCGAACTCTGGGACGGATTCCAATTTTATGGCTATAGATATTTCTTCTCGCGGCCATGTTAGTTCATGCAAGCTTTCCAGTCCAGACCGAAGTACACCGAACATCAAAAGTAGTTCTGGGTTGTTTGACGTTTCCACTTCCCGGCGTATTAATTCTACAGATGAAGTTACATCAAATAACATGTGTTTTAGAAAATCAATCTTTTCGTCCATTACTTGGTAATAGTGTCCTGACCGATATTCGACGTCATCGATCCATTCATATTCCGAGATGATGAGTTTATCTCGGTGAATTTTGGCGTAGTTTCGGTACCGTTGAATTGTATTGGCCAGTTGAATCTGAAGTTTTGATTTGCTCTCAGTTATTTGTATTATTGTTTCTTTAATTCTTGGAACTATAGACGATTCTTTCATACCCAGAAGCTTTAACAAATATTTTCGTCTGCTCTTTGCCGCTTGTTGCAACGCCTCCCGACCTTTGATATCCTCGTGGTGCCGCGCATGCGTCGACGCTTTGCATTTGACACAAACTGGCTTTTCGCAAAAAGAACAATATAACTGCAGCAGACGATCCGGGTGCTTTTTGCAGGCAGTATTGTCGGCGGGATCAGTTGGCGTCAACTTCAGTTTCACCATCGTATCGGATTGATCCGATTTGCCTCTTGAAATTTGTTTTGACATCTGGAGCAAATATGATTGTTTTGCACCATTTGACTAGTCAGTCCATCAGAGAACAAAATCTAACACCAACACTCGAGAGTTCGAACATAACAGATATGGTCGAGGAAAAGTTCCGTATCTTCAGAATTGCAAAAAAAAAAAAAAAAAATACCGTTCGACAGTAACACGTTCGTCATATTAACATAAAATGCATTTCAAAAATGATGTCGTTTGACTTGTATACAAAAGCGATATTTGACAGAGCAATTTTTTGTCAATGGTGGCCTCAATTCAAAAAGGAGTCCCACTGAACCCCCGTACTTTTCAGGGTTACCTGCTTTCATATGTAGGTAAATCTTCAGCAGTATTTCATTATTTTATTTTTGATTTAGCTCGAAAGCATTTTTTTTTTTGCGTTGGACCGTTAACTTCCACCGTTGCTGGCGTATCGGGTTTTTCCTCCACTAGTGTTGTTTTGGCGTTAACTATCGCACACAGGTATTTACGCGCCGGCAGTATTTTTGAAATAACGTGCTGCACCAGTTTTATTTTAGCAATAACATATCGCCAGTGTTATGTTGCCTTAATTATCCTCTGTCGTTTTTATTTTTCGAGCTGAATTATTAAATTAAACATCAACATACTTTAGTTTTGTGTTGTTCGTCCAGTGAAACAAGTTCTATGGTAACAACTATCTTGTGGTGCCTAAAAGAAAGTATATACATCCGAATAGAAACATTCATAATTTTTATTTTGTATCCAGCCATGCGTACTTTTCGCCGTTTGCGTTATTTTCGTTATTGCGTTATTGTTATTTTCAAATTGTACGTGAAGCAAACGTCTACGCTACTCCGGAATCAGATTTGTAACTTGTTTTTTCGTTTATCAAACACAAATACATGTTAGAGTACGTCACCAAGATAAACAGTCCACGCTTAAAATCCCAAATGTTCTTCTATATGACCGTTTCATAACACATGTAAATACCTCGCGTATTTATTAAGTTTTGAAGAAAAAATACTGAAACGCCGTAAAAAGATAATCCAACTGATTGACAATTTCAAATGCACACACACGTATCTTGATTGCAGTACACTCGTACATATTGTTTTAAAATGATTTGAACCTAAGTACCTTTACTTTATACTGACAGAGTTGACGAAGCGAAATTAAGATTAAACACAAAAACAAAAGTTGAAGTGATTTTCTTTGTAATTGGATATCTCGATGTACTCGACATATTGGGGTTACACTTCTTTTTCAATACTCTATTATATACCTTCACTAGTCTATGTCACAAAATTAACCCATGTGTCAGCGCCATTCTATTATGAACGGTATACGTGTGTAACGGCTCATCATCTCACTATGTTAGGCCACATAAAACTATACGTGTGGTTCAGGTAACCCGACCGACTCTATTTTAAGGGGCCGACCTAAAACTGTTTATGCAAAAATTTAAAAAATAAAATAAAAAATAAAAAATAAAAAAATTGATTTTTTTTTTTTCTTTTTTTTTGGTGATAATGCAAAAAAATCGAACTGAAGGTATACTAATTTAACATATTAAATTCATTATCAGAATTAAATTCATTATTGAGAGAAAAAAAAAAGAAGCCTACCTTTAGTACCTACCATATTTTTTTTGCCAGTGTTACCTGAACCACACATATTATTTTGTTTGGCCTTACGTTATTTAGAGCCGCCACAGAGAGATAGGAAGGAGAGAAAGGAACCACGCCTTATTCCTATTGATTTAAACATACATGTATTTTATTTTTTCAATGGTTTACAACATTTCATTTGTTGTACAATCATATTAAAGGCAAAAACTGCTTTTAAATTCTTCTCCAAGGAAAGATTGTTTTTAGTAAATAAAAATGACAGTTATATTTTCAAATTTTAGAGCTGGGAACTTCATCCAAAACATTACAAGTGTAGCAAGAAATAACAAACAGAACATATAAACGTTCAGCAAAAAGAAAATGCCAATACTCTAGTATATTTAAGTTTTCACCTCAAACTAATTCCAACAGAAAGAAATCCTAAGTTATACTAAGCAATAATCATGTTGTTTTCACGTTCTATCTGAAATAAAATCAAATAAAACAATGCCGTAACCAGAACGTTTTTCCCCAATATGATCAACTATTTTAATATAGGTTAAACAAGACAAATTCTGTAGACACAATTGATATACATGTGTATTGTTATTTGGAATATTATTATTTTCCTATTACATACATAGCTCGTCTTAGTTTAAGTCAGTTCTTCTCATTACATTCAGTTCATGCACACCCGGAGGCACTATTTATCTACGCGGAGGCATATAATTTGAATGCTATTCGGCTGCCACTTGTGCTATTTTTAGCTCAGAAGCTATTTTTAGCTCAGAAATCTGATCAGCCTTCAATTTTTGGATATCATTCTGTTAACATTGCAGCGGACAGTTTGCTCCCCGCCGCAATAATAGTGTTACTACTCCGATTATTCGTGAAAATTCGGCCAATCCCGTCATTCTTCGGGACCATGCTTTAAATAAGTGATCGAGATGTTGCGAATGTATGAACATTGGGTGCGTTCATAGTTCTCCCATTGGCAACCACCATCGGTTACCAACGGCCACCGTTGCAGCGTATGGCTACACTGGGTACCAATGTTACAATTGGTAACCAATAAACCCTGAACGGATATTGGTAGTAAATGGTAACCAAAGCCAGGCAAGATTGACATAGGCTACCGATATATTAGCAAAATGGACAGGCAGGGGATACCTGCCGTTTTTATACTACAAAAGCGGACACTTAAGATAGTAGAAAATGTACGTCTTATTATTTACTGCTACCCTAGGTGTAGACTCGCGGAAAGATTGGTTACCCACAAGTTACCCATCGGCAAATCGATGATTACCGATGGCTGCCTATGGCTAACGAAGGTAACGTATGTATTTTATTGTTTTAACATACTGGTCTTGGATATTATGAAGATATTAAACCAACACAAATGTCTGCTGCCCAGCTTTGAAGCTCAGATGATGGAAAAGGCTCTACAGTGACCCTATGGGAAAATTAATTGAGGTGTGAGACCTAACGTGACCAGACCAGATTGTGATTCACATCGATTATGTCTTGGTTATCATCGTCCATTACAAATTTTAAATCACGTAGAACCTTAAGTACACCGGAAATGAGTCCGCTTTTATATGTCACTTTTCCTTAAAACTGCGGATACTACAGCCTTGTACAGGGGACCAGATTAGGGAACCCATATCTACATCATATCTCTCATTAATATACTTTTTCTCGGAGGGACGGAACCTCTATTTCTTTAAAGGAAAAATACCATTTTTTCTAAATTCAACAATTGAAATCTGGCTTTCTCGCAATTTACATATATAATAACATACACAATCTTGAATTCCAATACAGTCTAAAAAGAACGTATTAAAAATATTTAGTCTCAAACGTTTCTACCATGGCTTAAGTTTTGATCCATTAAATCCATGTATCGATGTTACGATACATGCCGAAACAGTCGAACCGTCCTCGTCAATTTCCGTAACGGCCATATTTACCGGAAACGGAAAAGCGTCTATTGGTATACAAACATTCGACAAACTTGTGTTGAGGTCACGAACAATGTCAAACGTGCGTTATTATTTTAAATCATTGAAATACTTGAACACTTTTTCCCAATGCATTTCATTGTAAGTATACTTTTGATATATAACGACATGCATTATATATATGTATTTTGGGGGTTCTGCTGTAATTTCTTGTCTCACTCGGTTTCGCCTCAAATTACAGCAGAACACCCCAAAATACATATATAATAAATCACCATGGTGATTTATTTGATCTATTAAAACTTTTAAGAATCTTAGGGTAGTGAAGATTGTAAGTTCAAATTATATAATTTGAACAAGTTTTTAGTAGAATCTACCTAGATTTTTTTAATAGTTATCACCCAAAATCAACAAAAAATAGTCTGATTTTGTAATCTTTATAATTATAAAATGTTTTTTTAATACAAAATATATTTGTTGACTTGTTATCAGAATTTTAGTCAAATCAATGAATAAACACGAAATTAACAAAACATGATTTTTTTTGGGGGTGGGGGTTCTGCTGTAATTTTTTTTACTCGAGATTTGATCCAACAACCCCAAAATACATATGAAAAACTCCTACCACAAAATCAACAAAATATTATTTTTTTAGGTGGGTGTTCTGCTGTAATTTCTTTTTACTCGAGATTTGATCCAACAACCCCAAAATACATATGAAAAACTCTTACCACAAGTTGCCGAAATAAGCCGGTTCAGAGTTATATTCTGAGATTTTTTAATAAAAGTTGATTTGTTATCAAAATTACACCCAAATTAACGAATAAACACAAAATATGATATTTTTTTTAGGTGGGGGTTCTGCTGTAATTTGTTTTCAATCGAGATTTGATCCAACAACCCCAAAATACATATGAAAAAACTCCTACCGCAAGGTGCCGAAATAAGCCGGTTCAGAGTTATATTTTGGGATTTTTTAATAAAGTTGATTTGTTATTTAATTTACACCCAAATCAACGAATAAAAACGAAATCAACAAAATATGAATTTTTTAAAAGAAAGGTGCTGAAATAAGCTGAGCCAGTGTTATATTTTAAGATTTTTTAATAAAAGTTGATTTACTCCCAAATCAACAAATAAACACGAAATCATAAAAAAAAGACTGAAAGCGATAAAAGTAGAGAAATTAAAAACAAAAGAAACACAAACCATGCTGGTATGTTTTTTTTTACACCTGCTACAAGTGTAGTATAAAGTTTTCATCTACCAAAGATATTTTTATCTACATGAAAGAATAAGCCGTAAAAGCATGGAACTCAAAAATAACCCATGTATTACGTACAAACGCCTGTAGTGTTATAGAAGGTTGAGTTGTATTAAAAATCAAATGGGTCACGAGGTTTCTTAAACAAACTTGGCCTAGTCGTCTCTACTGGAGCTGTTGGCCTAGTCGTCTCTACTGGAGCTATTGCCTGTAGTTTAGGTGTATTTTTTACATTTTTCCATGTTATTTCAAAAACTGATATAGCTGTCATTATACCCATATATATGTATGCAAAATGTTTAAAACCATCTACCGTTTTCCCTATCTCTTGCATGGAATATGTTTGTTTCTTTTCTTCTTGTTCGTCTTCCAAAACATTTTCCTGCTGTTCCAGCAACAAATCTATGTCATCTTTCTCTTCTCCTTGTTTTTTAACAGACGGAAGAGAAGTTGCGTTTGTTTGCGACTTTCTTTTGCTATGGTTTCCAGATTATACACCACATCTTCTGGTGTAGCTATCTCTTTTAATATTTTACGTTCTATGTTATCATGTGGTATAAGTTCGTCTGCCGTATATGGGTTTTCATGCTCTCTTGTAATGTCCTCCCTTGTTATGTCCTCCCTTGTAATACGAGGGTTCCATATCTTCCTTAGTTTGCCATTTCCAATTCTATATCTCTTCATCGCTTGGTTTGCAGATATTTGTCCACGTAGTCCACGAAGTTCTTCTATTTGTTCTTGTGTCATGTATCCTCTTTTGTTTTCCATGTTTTTATATTATGATATGTTTTAATATTATTTTAAAATAATATTAGAACACATTGGTATCGTCTGTATGCAGTTGAAGACTGTTTTGTACCGTCTGTATATATTTTGACACCGTCTGCATATAGTTTGACATCGTTTGACATCGCCTGAGTATCATCTGAGTACCATCTATGTATCATTTGATATTGTCTGTATACAGACAATATTTTGAAGATTATTTGGAATCTTCTGTGTGGAGTTAAAGATTGTTTAGCATCGTCTGTATATATTTTGACATCGTCTGGGTATCATTTGAGTATAGTCTGTATATATTTTGACATGTTCTGTAATTGTTTAACATCGTCTGTGTGTAATTTGGGGTTATATGGGACTTATTTTGCTTGCAGCATTGCTTGTAGCAATAATGTATGACAATCATGGCTGAAAGATTGTTTGGTTATCAATATGCTAAGGAAATAGATTCATGGGTTATTTTTGAGTTCCATGCTTTTACGGCTTATTCTTTCATGTAGATAAAAAATATCTTTGGTAGATGAAAATTTTATACTACACTTGTAGCAGGTGTAAAAAAAACATACCAGCATGGTTTGCGTTTTTTTTTGTTTTTGTTTTCTCTACTTTTATCGCTTTCAGTCTTTATTTATGATTTCGTGTTTATTTGTTGATTTGGGTGTAATTTTGATAACAAATCAACTTTTATTAAAAAATCTTAAAATATAACACTGGCTCAGCTTATTTCAGCACCTTTCTTTTAAAAAAAATATGTGTTGTTGATTTCGTTTTTATTGGTTGATTTGGGTGTAAATTTAATAACAAATCAACTTTATTAAAAAATCCCAAAATATAACTCTGAACCGGCTTATTTCGGCACCTTGCGGTAGGAGTTTTTTCATATGTATTTTGGGGTTGTTGGATCAAATCTCGATTGAAAACAAATTACAGCAGAACCCCCACCTAAAAAAAATCATATTTTGTGTTTATTCGTTAATTTGGGTGTAATTTTGATAACAAATCAACTTTTATTAAAAAATCTCAGAATATAACTCTGAACCGGCTTATTTCGGCAACTTGTGGTAAGAGTTTTTCATATGTATTTTGGGGTTGTTGGATCAAATCTCGAGTAAAAAGAAATTACAGCAGAACACCCACCTAAAAAAATAATATTTTGTTGATTTTGTGGTAGGAGTTTTTTATATGTATTTTGGGGTTGTTGGATCAAATCCCGAGTAAAAAAAAATTACAGCAGAACCCCCACCCCAAAAAAAATCATGTTTTGTTAATTTCGTGTTTATTCGTTGATTTGACTAAAATTCTGATAACAAATCAACAAATTTATTTTGTATTAAAAAAACCTTTTATAATTATAAAGATTACAAAATCAGACTATTTTTGTTGATTTTGGGTGATAACTATTAAAAAAATCTAGGTACTAAAAACTTGTTCAAATTATATGATTTGAACTTACAATCTTCACTACCCTAAGATTCTAAAAAGTTTTAATAGATCAAGTAAATCACCATTTCATGGTGATTTATTATATATGTATTTTGGGGTGTTCTGCTGTAATTTGAGGCGAAACAGAGTGAGACAAAAAATTACAGCAGAACCCCCAAAATACATATATATGCATTGGCTATGAATCTACCAAACAAGCTGCATCACAGGCCTAGGAGCACCACAGTGTGGCCTGCCTCTGAACAACCTCCACCTCCACCCCCCCCACCCCCCACACCACCCCTCCACCTTCAAACCCCAACAAATAGTTTGCAAAATTGTGTGTTGACCCCTCCAATAATGTGATTGGGCCTAGAAATTGGCTTTCACAGACATACAGACATACAGTTAGCCTACTGGCACAGGTAAGTAGCTATTTATGTTGTTAAAATATCTAAAAAAAAAAAATTGTGCATTTTCAACACCACATGCTTGTACTTTGTATAGTTACATTACTATTGCGTTCGTGCATACATTGCGTTTGTGTGTCGTGTATTTTATCTTCGCTGTATTGCACTAGGAAATTTCAATAAGCAGACCTCAGTTTGAAGTTTCATCCAAAGGACTGGCCAGGCGTGGATTCTGTTTTCCAGTATTTCGAGACTTAATCCAAATTCGGATTAAGCATACTAAACCGAGGCGCCGAGGTCGTTGGTTGAATATCGTGGGATACTCAACACCTGTTATTCAAAACAGTATCATATCTTAAGCCCAGGTTTTAATATTCATGGCTATGTTACGTTAGACACTACTTCAAACACTCACTTGATTCACGAAGCGTTACACTATTTTTATTTATATATCAAACACTATTTACAACTTATGAAGTTTTGCACTATTCATATTTTGGGCGACCAAAAACACTATATTTAAATCATGAAATAGTTACCTATCTCGGTTTATTTACTACAAATGAAACGAGTTTTATGTAAGAGAGTGCTAATTGTTTTTTTCCTTAAAACGTTTTTAGTGCAGTTTCCTGCTATTTGTGATCGGCAATAAGAACAACCAGGAATGCCGATTCCATTAACTCTTTCAAACATTACTTAAACCGTAACCAAGTGCATACCCCACTATACTATTACAAAGATGATAGACGGACACAACTTCTTCACACTCGTCTTCGCACTAAATGTAGTTCACTAAATCATGACCTATACTCAGACAATATTACGGATTCACCGATATATCAATGTGGAAGCATTGAAAATACACACCACTTCTTTTTGAACTGCCCTCTTTATGACAACATTCGTACGGAAATGTTGGATACATTAATACCACTTTGTAACGTCTCATTAAATAGCGGAGATCCGTCGCTCGCAATCCAAACAAATAATGCTATATTCGAAACTGTGCACAGAGGTACATTATGTTGAGTAAACGGTTTTAATTGTATTTTTCTGGCATAGATAGAACTAGGAAGCTGTTTATTACTATCTTATTTATTTGAACAGAGGACTGCTAGTCGCTGCATGCCCTCGTTGCCCCTCCCCATTGTCACCGTCCTGTGTATCCCAAACGTTTTCACTAATTTTTTTATAAAAATATATATATAATTTCTCATTTTTGTTCCAATGTAATCACATACCTAATAACAATTATTATTAATATGTCTGATGTAATCTATCATGTTTTTTATTGTTTGAATCTAAATTACCTTAGCTTCATTTTTTTTTTACTTGTAGTCCAGGCAAATTAGTCCCTAAAGCCACCACACCTCAAACAAATTCCAACAGAAATGAAATTTGCGTTTTTGAACTATTCAAAGTCTTGGTAATCACAGAAAAAAAGTCCCCTAAAATCGCACTTGGGGAAATTAATTTTTTCTTCATTTTTAAATGACACCTACTTTAAAAACCTAAAACACAAACATAAATGGAAATATTAAAAAATTACAAAACAACTGCTGAAATATTATTTGTATTTATATAAAATGATGCATTAGATAGTATTGTGCTATTTTCTACAATGAAACTTAACACATATGTTATGTAACCGTCATTATTATACATTTTTACTTCTTTTGCATGTATAATTACCCCACCCACCAACTTAATGAGATTTTGAGTTTATGCCAATGTGATATAATTATTTATGACTTTTACGTAACAATTAGCACAAGGAAAATAATAAAATGATTCACTTACTCACATATTTACAATATCGTATTAAAGGGACATATGAGTTCTTTTAACATCGTGTATAGATAAATTGGAGATTATGTTTTAATCATGTTATACCTCAGTACGAATACTTAAGCAAATGAAGTAAAACGGTAGTAATAGGTAGTACTTTCCGTTTCTTTTTCTTTCTTTTTTTAAAATATATGTAAATAATTAATACCTTTATTTAAATGATATTTCTCAAACCTACCGTCAATTAGCAATGTCCCTTTAAGCAAATAAGATTTACTGTCCTTAATTTCAAATATATTTTTATAAATTAAACACCATTTTTCTAATGGAATGTGTGTTTCTAAAGACTAAGTTAAATAGTTAAACATAATGTTTCGTTTCTCATAAAACAAACATACACATTATCAATATCATCGTACAAAACTCACAGTATGTCTTTTTTAAATGTTATATTATATTAAATATATCTGTAATATATGTATATATACAGCGTAACTACCAGAGCAATTATTAAAAAAATCACACTCAAATCAAAGGCAAGCGATGATTGCTTATTATGTGCAATTCATAACATTTATAAAACAGACTTAATCTTAAGCAAAACGCAGTACATTCAAGCTTAACTAAACTTTGTTATATGTGATCTTGTATACATTAAAATGTTATGTCTCTACTAATGATTCAGTGTATGAGTATTCAATCTGTTCATTATTCCAATAACTCATCTTCATCTATTGTAATGGTATTGCTACATCCTACACCACGACAATCTCCACAAGCAGGCGAGCAAGTAAGTCCATGCTTTTTGCAGTTGCAACGTTTTGTGTCACAGTTTAGCTTACAGTTGCACCTGATGCACCTAAGAAGCCTTTCCGGGGCTGGAGGCATGCTGCATTTTACAGGTGACAATTTGTCGTTTTGTAGCCGCCAACCCCACTCAACGGGATCAATGTTGTCCGCTCGTCTAATCCAGGTCTGCACTTGAAAATAGACTCGAAGACTATGCTGGTGTATTGCTGCACGGGTTGGTGGCAATGTCTGAACTTGAACACTTGTTGAGTTTGTCATGACTTTGTTCAAGAACTTTGTAAATCTTAAATTGTCTAAGTCCTGGCTTTGTAATCCGTTGTACAGACGTACGCATACTTCTTCTCCAGTTCTTATAATGTGATCCTTCTGTGAATCTTCAGTTGTAAAAACCTCTGCAAGGAGTCTGAAGTTTTCGCATTTCAATTTCTTGAGACCTACATTTTTACCTATTCCATATAACCTTGAAGTGGTGTCACAACCTGTGAACGCATGGACAAAAGGAAGATATCTGCATGTCTCGGCACCGAGTACCTGTCTAGTAGAGTGAATGTTCCATATCTTATTCTTTTTAATGCCATGCCTTGCATCTGAAGTAAGATATACATTTTTTAAACTGTCATCTGCATAATTGCATAACAAGACAAGTAGATCAGTATCTTCACCAACAAGGACTGTTGGAAAAGCTTGTGCTATGTCGACCGCTGTCTTTGCGATTAACACATCTGCATCACCAGGTGCATGGATGACATGGCAACCTTCCTTCTCTAAATGTTTGCCAAGCAAATCGAGAAAGCGTTGTTTGTTTTCTGTGTTGGAAAGAAATTTTTCTTTTTTTGATTTAAATGGCATTCTACCAGTAAAATTCACTGTTGCTCCGGTTATTCCTTTTGTCCTTCGTAAATGGGTAACATCTTTGGTGGAGGGTCCATTCGAATAGCCGTCAAATACAACATGTGGGCAACCATATTTACTTGTAACGAGATTTACATACGTTTCACAAATGTTATCAAATGAAGACCCGTACGCCCAAGGCAGTCTTTGCGAGAGAGAGCCTCCATCCAGTACGTACTGTCTGTTACTTTCTGTAAATGTATCAACACCACAGTTTCCAAGACCCCAAATGGCATTTGCTAACGATGCCTTCTGTGCTTCTCTCATTAGACCCGATGAATCGAACAAAGCTGCTGGATGACTGCATAGCTCGTACTTGAAGATGTCTTCTGTGTTTTCTAATGTGTTATCTGCAACAGTTATGAGTCTTTGAAACAGTAGTTGTGGGTCTACATGTATATGTTCACCATCTACCTTTAATGTGCTTTTCGTTCCAAGTGTAATGGCTTGTTGCGTTTTCTTAAAGCTGTGTTCTAACACTTTCTTTCCTTCCATCAATTTAAGAATGTCTTTTCCAACATCATTTGCATTCTGGACATTTACATTTGCATCTGCAGTTACTCCGGTTTCAATATTTCTAAGACTATCTTCTTCAGCAAATGGGTTTCTTTCTCTAAGGTACGATATAAATGTAGTTCTGTCTTTTTCATCTCTGACCCTTCTAGCTACATGCGTCTCTTTATGCTGTTCACTTGTTTCATAAACGGTTGATGTGAATTCCTGCATAGCGTTGTTTACATCCGCACATGCTGGCATTGAGCAAATCCATTGTGTCCTTTGCGCCTCTGTCATTCCACGACCTCTAGTCATTCCACCTACAGATTTCACACTTCTCATTAATACCTGCTCAATAATAAGGTCTGTGGATAGGCCTGCCCAATAGCGGTCACTCCTGCGTACAACATGGTAACCATTACAGAATGCCTTGTATATTTCGGGATGTTTTTCTTCAAGACTCGACATGTGTTGTAGGTAAATATAACTGGACTTCAGATAGAGATTATGTCCAGCTGCTGCAAAGTATGGCAACATTTGTTGGAGAGACTTCAAATGTAACTTCCAATCACCGGTTCTCTCTGCTTTTATAAATGCTTTCAATATGGCAACCATTTCTATGTACTGGATCCAGAGTCTAGCTGTCTTGAATTTGTTCATCTCCATCTTTACTTTTTTACTCTTTTTTCAAGCGTTTCAAGAAATTTGTTTGAGCTCAAATCCGTTAGTGAAATGCTGCAAGCAAGCATTCGTCAAAAAAGTTCATGTATACAATCTATGTGTGCTTGTTCATTCAGACCGTTCTCATAGTAAACATCATTGTCAGCTTCAACAATTTCCACGGGGTCTTTTGGTAAGATCATGTCTTCCTCAATCTGTTCCTGCTCCTTGTGCATCACAGACACAACTTCATCAGGACCTCTATGATGAACAATATTGGTGTCTTCTTCAGTACTGATTTCCTTTCTTTGTGGAAATATTTTTTCGCTGAGGAGAACATTCAGAGCATCAACGATCAAGAAGTGTCCCCGTATTCCTCTAGCAATTGCCTTTCCGCTTAGCATATGAGTAACAGCGTTTGGGGCATATGCTGTCTCGAGCGTTTCTTGTAGACCAGTACTTTCCATTAGTCGCCCTATCACCCAAGAAAACTCATCTCTGCGTGAAACCCACCAAGCCTTAGAAGTATTGACTTTATTTTACTATTCTCTGGTTCATTTGTGACTATGGTCAGAGCTTTCCAATATAAGGGCTGGTCGAACGTGATTATAGGTTTCGCACCTATACGACCTGATTCAGCACAAACAAATTTAAGTGTAGAATAGACGCATGATAAATCACTGGGGTTCATGTCAATCATTGGCAAAAACACAACAGGTGACTTCCCGGGATATGGTCCTATCTGAACCATTTGCATGATTCCTGACCAACCCGATATAGGAGATTTCAACGGCCGTGCAATCTCTATGATAAAGTCAATTTTCTTAGTTGGATCTACATAACTTTCGAAGTCGACCACGTGTCTATATACTAACATGTCCATGTTGTTACCCTGTTGAGTGTAATAGTGAATAGGTATCTTTCCAATTGCTTTCAAATCTTCTGTTGTTGCTTTTACTCTTGGTACTGACCTAGAACTTTCAATATTAGGGGTTACTGTTGCGATAACACCCATACCATGGAACGTATTATGACCATCTAAAGTTCTGGTGTTGTGGTCTACGTTATCTGCAACAAATTGAAATACATGCTCTCCTTTGCTTTGATATGTGTCCTTATCAGATGATAAAGCTGCACTCATTTCAAACATTTGAACTTCTTGATAGGAGCAACAAAACCCGAGGCTATTAAGTGTTTCGATGAGAAACCTCGAACCGAAATGATGATGCATCTGTACGCCTAGTCCAATCTGCAGGGGTGCTAGAATTCCCCTGGGTCTAGATGCTTGTATTATGGCTTGGCCAATGGCTGTCACCTTTCTCACTGCCTGTTTTTGATCTATCAATTCACCGAGAAAAGACTGTAGACTGGCAGGAATAAATTCCAAATTAGTTTCAGTTGACATTATATCATTTGAATTTGGATAATCTGACTTCGAAATTTCTAAGGACCTAATGTCATTTTGAATAAGTTTGGCAGCTGTTTTAATAATTTCTCGTTTTTCTGACTCAGTATCATCACTACTAACATGTCGCTGAAAAAAAGAATGCAAAATAGAACATGCTGTGTTACGATATGTTATGACATTTTGTTTCCCATTAATTTCAGTAATAATGATTTTATTTCCATAATGATCAAGCAATTTCTTTTTCATATAAACACAGCTGTAAGCATCTTCGCCACAACGTTCGATCATTTTCTGTACGAGGTCAGAAACAGTCATTTGCTCATTGTCACTGCTTTCAAAGTATTGTATTACTTGCAAGAATCCATTTTCCACCGTGCTTTTAGAGGGTCGGCCAACGTTTTTCTTACTAGATTTACTGGAATTTTCAATTGTCTGATACGCCACTGGAACACTATATCCTGTCCTAAAGTTCGTACTGCAAGATTGGTGATATCTTGCTTCTACAGCAGGAAGATCTTGAGCATATTCAAGGCATCCAAATACTTTCTCTCCCCATTCATCATTGCGTTTCTTACATATGTCTCTAATTGTTTTCTGAAAGTCAAGTGTTCTCACAGGGAACACATCTTGGCCTCTCTTTTTATCAACATATTTAGCTTCTGTTCCACAAAACAAACATTTTGACATGAAACTGAATTGGGAACCTTCTGATTTTCTGGTTTTTGGGCGTGCTGTTGTGCTTAGAGGGATATCTGAAACATGTTGGATGGCTCTAGGATGACAATAGTCGCGACGACATGCTTGGTGTACAAGTTGACCAGGAAAGACAGACAAATCATCACCTGAAGAAAAAACAACAACAATATTTCAAAATAGAGTAAGAGAAAAAGCAAGAAAGTTGTAAATCAGATGAAAGAGGAAGTTTCCCATCAGACATGCCTTCACCAAGGAATACTATCATCATTAGCTTAAACTATATACTTTAATCATTATACTCCTTACCAAAATAAAGATGTTTTGCAATATAATTAAAGCTTAATCGAAGTTTAAAACAGTATGACTTCTATGTTTTGCTTATACATTTACAACGGTAACTACCTCTGTTTTTGCTTGCTGACAGTAAACTCTGACACCCCTTTTCTCCAAGTTTCGCTGTTGGTTTACCATCTCTGGTATTGCAGATAACACACTCTGAATCATAATGTGAGTCACTGAAAAAGATAGTACATACGTTTAAATATAATTCCACATATAAATATCGACAGTGTTTAAATATCAACACGAATGTGATGCACCAAACAAATTTAACGAGAGTGTAAATTAAGAAATAAACAAGTTATGCATAAATAAAACACAATGCGCTAATAACCAACCTCATTGTTGTTGTATTGTCTGTACAAATATGTTCCACGGTAGTCTTATTTCCAGTACTCCATGTAGTAGGTTGATAATGACAATTCAACAATATCCACCATATAAACAGCCTACTGTTTTCGAACCACATACTAGCCGCTACATCTTGCGTTTACTCAATCTACAAACATAATAAAATAAAACTGTTCATTGAAAACTAAGAATTGTTTGTAATATTAACGCATATTGTTTTAGTTTGGTGATATTTACTGCTATTTACTGCTTGAAGAGATACATTTCACGATAGCATCTCTTTTAGTGACAAATGTGATCATTTAAGTTCAAAAATAGTAAAGATCTCGTTCTAATCGCGAGAAATTCAAAAATCCGTTTTCTTCATACAATTTGGCTTTATGACCCGTACAGCTCACCATACTTTAAAAAAAATGACGTAACCTGTGGCATATCACAGGAACTTGAGATTTTATCAATAGAGCAAAGAAAACGAGTAAACAATGAAAAATACCCCCCCTGTATATAAAAAAACACCAGGAATGAAACGCGTCGAATGTCAAAAATGACGACCCCACCTGAATACACTAACGAAACAAAGACTGACCACTATCGCATTTAGCTATTCAATAACTAACACATTTATGTACCTGGAACAACCGACGATTTTTAAATCGCGTCCAATTTGATGAAGTTATTCGTTATTTTATAAGGATTTTCGCCCTTTCAATTTCCATCGAGTAAGCCATTGTGTGACGTCACAATATTGCAGCGACGAGGTGAATATTAAAATACGTTAAAATAATTATTATATGTTTTAAAATTTGTTTATGTTCATCATTTGATATGAAATATTTTTCTTAAGATAATTAGGAAAAATAGTTGTCAATGATATTTTTTAGGAAAAAGATATTTGACGAAACCCAAGTAAGTAGGGGAAGTTACTCTCATAACTCTGCACGTTTGGAAATTTGACAGTCCGCAGGAAAAATAATAAACACCAAACAAGAAATATGAATTATATATTATTATCATTACAAATGGCATTTCAATTGAATATAGCAATAAGGTATGGTTATGTTTGAATTGTTTTTTTGTTGAGAGCATGGAATGGGATTTAAATGGCCTGGGAATGTTAGTTTTTTCAATGGAATGCGAACTGTTTTCAGGTTTTTAGGTTCAAGTCCACTTAATAGTTTACCTATAAAATGCAGTGGTTATTTAGTTTGTACTTTAAATATGCACTCATTCATTCGCGGAATCCTATTGCGCTCCTAAAGTCGCGCAATATGACTGCTCAGAATTCGTGCATATTTTTCAGTACAAACTAAATAACCTATAATTGTTATCAAAGGTTACATTGGTAATTAATAAAAACAATAACTCCGTCATCAAATCTATAATGATATTTAAGTCAAATTAAATATAAAATTAAAGCTACACATCAAGTGTTATACAATATATTGTAATGTTCTGTCTGTTAAGAATCGAGTCCTTTAACAACACAAATGAGCTGACTATTGTGGTGTGATAATCACACCTTAGTCTTCTTACCCCTACCCTTACCCTTTCTTGTACATGCTGAACAAAACCATGAGCTATTTTTTCTTTTTAAAAACGACTCGTTTCCAGTTAATCCTACACATTCATAATGAAACCATTTATTGCATTTATCACATTTATCACATCCTATACTATCCTGTTTGGTATCCAACGGCTCTTCCTCACAAACACTGTGACACACATTACAAATAAATATGGAATCTGGGACGGTGTCAGTTTTTTTATCCTTGCTAGCACTGTGACGCTCTCCTAAAGCAGCAATTTTTGTGCGTAACGCCTGTTTCTTTTTTCTTGGAATAGACCGTTTAAACTGTTTCAAAGAATCTACAATTGCTAACCTAAGGAAATGTTCAGTTACGTCCTTGAAGAGCTCTGCCACTAGAACTAGAAAAATTTCATTTTCTAAGCTGATTTCCTGTTCAGAACTAAACAAACTGATCCACTGCGATAGTAAATTAATGTCTTTGTCCACTGCCGTTTGACAATTACTGTGAATCCTTTCTAAATTTAAATGCATGTTTTCGTTAGTTAAAATTGATTGCAATAATATGTTCAAATTCTTGAAAAAAATAAAGACCTCATCATTCACTACTGTAAGTCCACGATTTTTGTTCTGTTTGGAAGTTATTTCGATCATGGAAGGGTCGTTCGTACCTACAACATCTTCACTCACTCGAAGCTTTTTAAGCATTTTAACTTTATAATAGTTCAAGTCGCGCCCAATTTTGCTTGATTTACTAGTCGCACCAAATTTTCACTTAGTTATCACAAACGTAACTTGAAAATCACGACGTTGTTTACCGCCAAATAACGTTTTATTGATGAAAATAGCCATTTTCTGGCTTCTTTAAATTTGATAAAAAGGCTCATTTAATAAATTTTCAAAAACTTGTTTAATAAAGGTTTATATTAAACAACAACTTAATTATGTTACAAGATCCTATATAATTGTATTGTTTATAAAAACTTATTAAAAAGCATCTTTAAAAATAAATAGACAAATTGCATTATTATTTGCAGATGGCCAGTTGTGTATTTTGGTTCTAGCACAGCAACTTCCCATGAGTTGTACACAACATTCTGGGAGTGTGTGGATCAACTAGATGAAGTCGGTTTTACTGTTGACTATGTAATGCTTGACGGGGCATCTACCAACAGGGCCTTTATGAAAATGCTTATGGACAGTCCGCGGGATAGGAAATACATGTTTCCAAATGTGTTCTACCAAAAACATTCCATATGTGCTATTCAAGACATAATGCATGTGCTTAAAAAGGTTAGAAATAATTTGGAATCTAGTTGCTCTGAGAATCGCTCAAAGGCTGGAAGGTATCTTGTCCTGAATGAAGTTTCAGTTCTCTGGGAGCACTGGCAGGAATGTTTCAACTTTAATTTCCAGAATGGATTCGCTATTCATCGAAAACTTACTGAGGAACACATGGCATTGACACCAGCCTCAAAAATGAGAAATCACTTGGCAATTCAGGTCCTAGATAAAGATATGTTGTTCCTCATGAAAAGTTATCAGAGCACATTACAGGACCCTGAGAGACTATCATCATCAGTGGCCATATTGGAAAACACCGCAGAGTTAACTTCAATGTTTTGTGACCACAACCGACCAATATCAAGTCTTTCGGACGAAAGATTGAAGTCTTTAGAAACAATATTGAGCTTTTTTAATTCGTGGGAAACACAAGTACAAAGTTCAAAGGCTTACACTTCAAAGAAGAACCTTATGACAGAAGAAACTAGAGATGATTTGAACTCTTCTGTGTCTGGATTTCTGTCGCTTTGCAGAATTCACGTCAAATCTGGAAATTCTATAAATCCAGGCTATCTTAATTCTGACTTGGTGGAAAATTTCTTTTGTCAGCAAAGGGGTATTCGGAACGGCTTAAATACTAACCCAACTCTTGCACAATACGGGCCGTCAAAGACAGCTATAATTCTCGGTCAACAAAGTATTAGCAATAAAGCCAACTCTGGGACATCTACTGCTTTGTACAAAGCGCTTAAGCCATGTCCACTTAATCCTCAGAGAAATAAATGTGAAAAACTGAAAAGGAGGAGTGTACGTATTTAAAATCTAAAACAGGTCTACATCTGTAAAACTAAGGGATACATTCAAATTCTATATAGGTGTAGTAATATAAGAAACTTTTTAAAATATGTGGTATGAATATTTCATGTGGTATTCCTCAAGAAAGTATCTTGGGACCATTACTTTTTCTATGTTATGTAAATGACATGCAGTCTAGTATCGGTAAAAAGTGTAAATTTATTTCATATACAGATGGTAGTGCCATTTAAGGATTGAAATGCTTATTTTTAACGTCCATCGGTGTATGAACTACATTGGAGCTGTTCTCTTTAATTTACTTTTATTTTTTATTTTTGTAAATAAACTTCAAAACTTTATACGGTTGTGAAATATTTAAACAATTTTGCCATTTAAGCTTGATCTCTTTAATTTACTTTTATTTTTGTTAAGTATTAGCCATGTATAACTTTTTGTGCCAAAATTACATACTCATAATAATGAAATCTTTATGGGCTATCATGTGTGATATATGTCCAGGTTACATTCCAATATTGGGTATATTTATAAATATATATTCTGCTGTCATTCAAAAGTATTAGTAATGTATAACTTTTTGTGCCAAAATTAGAATGTATCACTTTTTGTGCCAACATTATATAAATATTGCATGGCTTCCAGTGTGACAGTACATATTGTCAACATGAGGAAAATACTGTTACCCGAGGCGAAGCGGAGGTTAACAGTATTTTACCGAATGTTGACAATATGTACTGTCACACTGGAAGCCATGCACTATTTATTTTATTATACCGAACAAAATTACACGTTTATTTAACTTATTTTGTACCTTTGTAGGGGAGGTGAACATGGGTAGATCTACAACAATGTAACACACACATATGAATATACCGGTTAACAGTATACTGTTACATGGCACGCGCATCTAAAAGGTGACGTTATTGTTTGAAATGACGTCATGCACGTGCATAACCAACATTTTCACGCGCCTGCCATGTAACAGTATACTGTTAACCGGTCAAAAACGTACTGTTAGCATGAAACAGTAAGAAATTGCCCATGATGAGTATATGAGAATTTAACATTACAAAGTCACGTGAGGTATAATAATATATAAATATTGCATGGCTTCCAGTGTGACAGTACATATTGTCAACATGAGGAAAATACTGTTACCCGAGGCGAAGCCGAGGTTAACAGTATTTACCCGAATGTTGACAATATGTACTGTCACACTGGAAGCCATGCAATATTTATTTTATTATACCGAACAAAATTACACATTTATTCAATTTATTCTGTACTTTTGTAGGGGAGGTGAACATGGGTAGATCTACTACAATGTAACACACATATGCATATACCGGTTAACAGTATACTGTTACATGGCACGCGCGTCTAAAAGATGACGTTATTGTTTGAAATGACGTCATGTACGTGCATAACCAACATTTTCACGAGCGTGCCATGTAACAGTATACTGTTAACCGGTCAAAAACGTACTGTTAGCATGAGACAATAAGAAATTGCCCATGATGAGTATATGAGAATTTAACATTACAAAGTCACGTGAGGTATAATAATATATAAATATTGCATGGCTTCCAGTGTGACAGTACATATTGTCAACATGAGGAAAATACTGTTACCCGAGGCGAAGCCGAGGTTAACAGTATTTACCCGAATGTTGACAATATGTACTGTCACACTGGAAGCCATGCAATATTTATTTTATTATACCGAACAAAATTACACATTTATTCAATTTATTCTGTACCTTTGTAGGGGAGGTGAACATGGGTAGATCGAACACACACATATGAATATACCGGTTAACAGTATACTGTTACATGGCACGCGCGTCTAAAAGGTGACGTTATTGTTTGAAATGACGTCATGCACGTGCTTAACCAACATTTTCACGAGCGTGCCATGTAACAGTATACTGTTAACCGGTCAAAAACGTACTGTTAGCATGAGACAGTAAGATATTTCCCATGATGAGTATATGAGAATTTAACATTACAAAGTCACGTGAGGTATAATAATAGAAAATTAGAAACCCATAGTAATTCTCTTAAATATGATAGCTGTAATATTTGAAATGTTAAAATATTTTGTATTATGTGATTTTGTATTATGTGTATTGTACGCCATGTGTTTCACAATAATTGAATGGGTTTAAAGTCATTTAACCAATTATTATGCTAATATGTTATTATTGTCTTTAATTATTTGTCGTTGTCATTTTAAATGCCTGATTTTATTATTCCATCTAGTCTTTTGTTGTTTGTATTTTCTAATCAGAATCAAGCTTCAGGTATATTAGACTTCAGTTTGTACTATTGATATACATGTTTATATATATTAAAAAAATGTATGCCTGAAAGGGCCCATGATTGGAAACTAAAACTATTCTATTCAAACACATTTTAGGTTATTTAATGACTTTTCCAGTTTTATTGGTGGAGGAAGACCTCCGAGGAATAAATCAAATATTGATCTACTGTTGGTACATGTATAATTAATGAAACTTAACTGTTAAATAAAAAAACCTTTTCAATGTACATGTTTTTCCTGTGCCACATGAGCCAGTTATCAGGAAACTGTGCCCTTTTGAGGCAAAAGAAATTGCTATTTATATACTGTATGTACATGTATAATTAATGAAATTAAACTGTTAAATAAAAAAAACGTTCATTTACTTCAATGTATATGTTTTTCCTGTGCCACATGAGCCAGTCATTAGGAAACTGTGCCCTTTTGAGGCAAGAGAAATTGCTTCGACCTGCTCCATCTTGAAAACACGTGAAACATGAGTGGGCCGTATTTTACTGTTCTCCAACCTGAGTATTCACCTCGTCGCTGCAATATTGTGACGTCACACAATGGCTTACTCGATGGAAATTGAAAGGGCGAAAATCCTTATAAAATAACGAATAACTTCATCAAATTGGACGCGATTTAAAAATCGTCGGTTGTTCCAGGTACATAAATGTGTTAGTTATTGAATAGCTAAATGCGATAGTGGTCAGTCTTTGTTTCGTTAGTGTATTCAGGTGGGGTCGTCATTTTTGACATTCGACGCGTTTCATTCCTGGTGTTTTTTTATATACAGGGGGGGTATTTTTCATTGTTTACTCGTTTTCTTTGCTCTATTGATAAAATCTCAAGTTCCTGTGGTATAACATGGTGTCAGAAGTAAAACATTAATTTGGAATATTGGAAACAATTTTGAACATGGGATTTATAAGTTTATTTGTTGAATTAATACATACAAAATGGATCTGTTTGGTGTTTCTTGTCCGAAGATGGACTGGGAGAGTACAAATCTTCCCCAAGCATGGGACAAATTTAACGTCACAGCGAGCTTGTATTCTCTGGACCGCTGAAAGCGAAGTCGGAAGAAGAAAAAGTGTTTTACCTTCTTCTCTGGGTCGGGAAAAAAGGGCGTGACGTCCATCAAACTTGGACAGATATTTCAGCGGAAGATGCCAAAAAGTGGAACACATTTTACGAGAAGTCCAAAACATACGTGCAATCAAAACTAAACCCAATATTTTCCAGGTTTAAATTCAACAACATTACGCAAAGATCAGACTCTATTAAGCAATTTGTAACAAAACTAAGGTTAGCAGCAAAAGACTGTAATTTTACGGACTCGGAGGAAATGATACGTGACCGCATCGTTTTCGGCACGTCATCAAATAAAATAAGAGAGAATCGGATAAATCAAGGTGAAACATTGACACTGGACAAAACCGCCCAAATTGCTCAACATTTTGAGTACTCTCAAGAACAACTAAGATCCATGTCAGCATCTCAAAGCGAAGACAGTCGGACAAATACGGTCAACACAGTCCGATCAAACGAAACAAAGAGTAGAAGTCAACCTACCGGGAGAGCAGAAGGTTCGAAGGAGGTCAGCAAGATGCTCGACGGAATTACCAAACAAGAGATGCCAACAGAGGACATCATAATTTGCAACCGCAACCAAAAAGGAGCAACAAGATTTGTGGGAACTATGTATACAATCATTTCAAAAGTGACAATTGCCCAGCAAAAGGAAAACGTTGTGACAAGTGCAATAAATTCAACCATTCTGCTAAAATGTGCCGGTCAGGAACAGTTCATGAACTTAGTTTTGATTTTCAAAGAGATTATAAAGAGGATTATTATTTTGTGGATAGTGTGCAATCAAATGTTAGGAACGACCAGGCTTTTTTCACTGAGGTATAGGTAGGCCCGCTTCCTTCCCAGTTGAGTTTAAGATTGATACGGGTAGTCAAGTCAGTATTATACCTAAGCACTTGTTTAATAAACTTAAGCTGCAAGCCACCCCGACAACTGTCAGACTATAATGGAGGTACATTGGAGACAGTCGGTTACTGTACAGTACCATGCAAACGCAATATGCAAGCACACACATTATACTTCTATATTGTAGAGACTCGTTCACCAGCCATTTTCGGGTTGAAATCAAGCATGGACTTAGGCTTGCTAAAGCTTTTATACTCTTTAGACACACACACAATACCCAGCAAGGCGACTGTACTTGAAGAATACGATGACCTATTTCAAGGCATTTCATTGTTCGCTGGGGAGTGTAAAATTCACATTAACCCAAAAGCAACCCATTTAGTATTCCCACCAAGGCGTGTCCCAGTGACATTACATGACAAACTCAAAACAGAGTTGGATCGTATGAATCTATTGATGTTATTGAGAAGGTCACCGAACCTACTGACTGGGTTAATTCCATGATAGTTGTTGAGAAAATCCGGGGAGCTCAGAATATGTCTAGACCCCAAAGACCTCACCAATGCTATCTCTAGGCCACATTATCCTGTGAGAACTTTGAAGATATATTGCCACAACTCTCAGACGCTAAGTTTTTCACAAAACTCGACGCTTAGTCAGGTTACTGGGCAATAACATTTGATAAGGAATCATCCTTTCTAACGACTTTCAATTCTCCGTTTGGTCGATATCGTTACTTGAGACTACCGTTTGGGTTTAGTTCGAGACAAGACGAGTTTGTAAGGAAAATTGATGAAACTTACGAGGGGTTAGACGGTACTGTCACCATAGTTACGGACATTCTTGTTACAGGGAAAACGAGAGAAGGACATGACAGAAAGCTACGTCATGTACTGAACCGATCCCAAGAAAGGGGCATCAGGTTAAAGCAGATTAGCTTGAAGAAGGTTATCACTAAAGTACAGTACTTTGTACACATTTTGACATCTCAAGGACTCAAATCAGATCCTTCAAAGGTGTTTGCAATTATTGACATGGACACTCCTCAAAACCGAGCAGAGCTCGAAACTATCCTTGGCACGGTACAATATATGTCGAATTTTTTAGTTATTAGCAAAAAATGTTTCATTTTCATGGGATAAGCCCAAGCGAAGCATTTCAAAGGGTTAAGGAAATAGTCACTGACACACCTGTGTTAGCATACTATGACAACAAGAAGCCATTGACTTTGCAAGTTGATGCCTCAAAGTTTGGTTTAGGAGCCACACTCTTACAAGAATGCAGACCTATCGCATTTGCTTCGAAGTCCCTTACAAAGACTGAAATAAATTATGCACAGATTGAAAAGGAAATGTTTGCCATTCTGTTTGGATGCAAATGATTCCATCATTACGTATATGCTCAAAAAGTGGTATATGTTGAAAGTGACCACAAGCCACTTGAATCAATCATGAAAAAGCCCCTTTACCAGGCACCCCCTCGATTACAACGCATGAATGCTACAGTATCGACGTAAAACATATAAGTGGTAAAAAGATTCCCGTGGCTGACACACGACACATACCCTGGCCTCTCAGAAGGCATGGACATACAAGTACACACAGTACTATCAAACCTTCCTATTACTGACGGTAATTAAGTTAAGAGATTTACAAGTAAAAACATATCAAGATACGCACATGCGCCTACTTAAAGAGGTTATACAGCAAGGGTAGCCTGACACTAAATCTAAATGCCCTTCACCATTAGCAGCATTTTGGAATTACCTTGATGAACTGTCATATGTTGACGGTTTGATACTGAAGGGTGAGAAAATTGTTATACCCAAGGCTCTCAGGTCAAACATGTTAGAAACTGTACATTCTGAACACATGGGAACTGAAAAGTGTCTCAGAAGAGCCCGTGATTTGATGTTTTGGCCCAGAATGTCATCAGAAATAACCGATATGGTTTCAAAGTGACCTATCTGTTTGGAGTGAAGGAATTCAAATTCCGAAGAACCACTCATGCCACCAGAATATCCCTGGCAAAACAGTAGCAACTGATTTGTTTAATTGGGATGGGAAAGATTACCTAATAGTAGTCGACTATTATAGTTGCTATTTTGAAGTTAAGCAACTTTCAAATGCAGCAAGTAGCATCGTGATCAAGATGATGAAGGGTATATTTGCTCGATGGGGAATACCTTTTATCAACATATCAGATGGTGGGCCATGCTATTCATCTCAGGAATTGCAGACATTTGCAAAAGACTGGGATTTCAACCATGTTTTTACTAGCCCTTACCATGGTCAAGGTAATGGACTGGTAGAAAGAATGAGCCAAACTGTCAAAAGAATCTTGTCATGGCAAAAGCTGATGGGAGAGAAGCTCTTATAGGATCTTGGAATATCGCTCTACCCCATTAGAATGTGGCTATTCGCCAGCACAGTTACTAATGGGCAGGCAACTGCGATCAGTTATGCCTACACTAGTCCCCATAACACCTAATCATGCACAAGTCCGCAAAAGCATGTACTCAGCTAAAATGAAGGAGAAATCATATTTTGATAGGCATACAAAGCCACTGAAACCACTTGAAATAGGGGAGCCTGTTAGGATTCAACAACAAAACAAGTTGTGGAAGCCTGCGATTGTTACTCAAAAACACAATGAGAGATCATACTCGGTCAAAACTAATAATGGTGCATGTTACCGTACAAATCGCCATCACCTCATGAAATCAAATGAAAAACCTCAATATTCATTAGACCTAGATCTACAGGTCATTGACAAAGCCTGTTCGTTTTTATAGTGAATACGTAAAACCCCTCCCAGAACCTCAGTTAAATGAGGACATTAACCCTCAGTTACAACATTACCCAGTTCCCTGTGTCAAGTTCACCAACATCTGAGTCACAATACCACACACGATCTGGTATACTTGTTAAACCGAAAATAATTGGTCAATCTAAAAACAATTAATTCTCATGTGTGCCATACATTTTGTTTTGTTATCATGTGATATCAAGATACAAATATTTCTAATTAACCAAATGACATGTGGTATTTTCCATGTAAACATTATTGCCACTAAAATGACAGTAAAACAAATGTGTTGTGGTTTTAAGGATAACATTACAGTCAATGTGATATACTAAGAACAAAACATTCCTACAATAAGATAATCTGGACCTACAGTGATGCTATCATTTTACTTCAATGAACTCGAGTGAATTACTCCTATGGACACAGCGACTTGGAAAACAGATTATCAGATTATCAGTAAAGCAGCTTTTCCTAAAGAAAGGAGATGTTATAATATTTGATATACTCTCTACAGCACACATGTGTTAAGCATGACTCACTGGGTACCTGTGCATTCTCTGTATATATGTTTTGTCTATTTACTGCAGAGTCAGTCTGTATCTTCATAGCTTGGATTAACATGTATTAAATATTAGTTAGAGCACATAGTCAATTTTGTTCTTATAGCCCATGTATAACAGCCAGGACAGAGTTTGTGTATTAAAATCTTAAAAGGGCCATAACTCTGCCAAAAATCATTCAACCAGAGCACAGCAATGACATGTGCAACTAGGCTTGGTACTCATCATCCCCACCAAGATACATTGAAATCCGGCCAGGAATTCAGAAGAGACTATACTGACAAAGTTTGTGCATTAAAACCTTTAAAGGGCCATTACTCCACCAAAAATCACTCAACCGGAACACGGCGACGATATGCACAACTATGCTTGATACGGATCATCCTTGCCAAGTTTCGTTGAAATCAAGAAAGGGGTTCAGGAGACCTAGTCCGGACACATTTTGTGTATTAAAACCTTTAAAGGGCCATAACTACACCAAAACTCACTCCACCGGAACACGGTGACGATATGCACAACTATGCTTGATACTAATCATCCTTGCCAAGTTTCGTTGAAATCTAGAAAGGGGTTTAGGAGAACTAGTCCGGACAAAGTTTGTGTATTAAAACCTTTAAAGGGCCATAACTCCACCAAAAATCACTCAACCGGAACACGGCGACGATATGCACAACTATGCTTGATACGGATCATCCTTGCCAAGTTTCGTTGAAATCTAGAAAGGGGTTCAGGAGAACTAGTCCGGACACATTTTGTGTATTAAAACCTTTAAAGGGCCATAACTACACCAAAAATCACTCAACCGGAACACGGCGACGATATGCACAACTATGCTTGATACTAATCATCCTTGCCAAGTTTCGTTGAAATCTAGAAAGAGGTTCAGGAGAACTAGTCCGGATAAAGTTTGTGTATTTAAACCTTTAAAGGGCCGTAACTCCGCCAAAAATCATTCAACCAGAACACAGCAATGACAGGTGCAACTAGGCTCGGTATTCATCATCCCTGCCAAGATTCGTTGAAACACGGCCAGGTGTTCTGAAGAAAGTAGTCTGGAAAAGGTTTGTGTATTAAAATCTTTAAAGGGCCATAACTCTGCCAAATATCATTCAACCGGAACATGCCAATGACATACGCAACTAGGCTTGGTACTGATCATCCCTGCTAAGATTCTTTGAAATCTGGCCAGGGGATCAGGAGAATTAGTCTGGACAAAGTGTGTGTATTTAAACCTTAAAAGGGCCATAACTGTGCCAAAAACCTGAACACGGCAATGATAGATGCAACTAGGCTTGGTATTCATCATCCCTGCCAAGATTCGTTGAAACACGGCCAGGTGTTTTGAAGAAACTAGTCTGGAAAAGGTGTGTGTATTAAAACCTTTAAAGGGTCACAACTGCGCCAAAAATCATTCAACCAGAACACGGCAATGACAGATGCAACTAGGCTCGGTATTCATCATCCCTGCCAAGATTCGTTGAAACACGGCCAGGTGTTCTTAAGAAACTAGTCTGGAAAAGGTTTGTGTATTAAAACCTTTAAAGGGCCATAACTCTGCCAAATATCATTCAACCGGAATACGGCGAAGATATGTGCAACTAGGCTTGGTACTCATCTTCCCCACCAAGATTCATTGAAATCCGGCCAGGAATTCAGAAGAGACTATTCTAGGATATTTTGACAAAGTTTGTGTATTAACACCTTTAAAGTGTCGTAACTCCACCAAAAGTCATTCAACCGGAACACGGCGACGACATGCACAACTATGCTTGATACTGATCATCATTGTCAAGTTTCGTTGATATACGGCCAGGGGTTCAGGATAACTAGCCCAGAAAAAGTTCGTGTATCAAAAACCTTTAAAACTCCGCCAAAAATTTGTCAGTAAGCCCATAACGATGATATGCAAAACTGGGCTGGGACGGACTATCACAACCTGACAACCTGATGTGATTTACAAACTTCGTAAGGTTCTTGGTCATAATCACTTTCATACTATCTTTGTTAAACTTGTTAAAGGTTTATCAAAAGAGGTTATGACCCTATCATTTTTCAACGTACTGCATGCTTGGTGGTGGACTCTTTTACAGTTCGCCACCACGCTTTCCTCTTTAACTGTACGATGACCAGACAGGCTGTGGACCCTATGATGACGCCTACCTAAAGCCCATTAGGACGGTGGCGTTTGATATTTTTCTGCGGTCTTGTCTTGTCGTGCCCTCAATGGTTTATTCTCTTGTTGCTCTGGCTTATGCCAAGTCATCGAGTACCTTCATTGTGGCTTTCTAGGCTTTTTTTGTATTTATATATACACAAGCATCTAGGTGTTTTACTTATATTGCCTTTTAACGCTGCCTAGTTGGTTAGAGAATATTTCATGGTGGGGAATTCTTTATTTACACCGTCCCGTTTAATGGGATGACAATAGGGTAAGTGTGAGGTTTGGTGCACACTAGAACCTTTATGGCCACTGACCGTTCCAAGGCGGAAGCCCTATTGTCAATCCTTTTGTGTTTGTGATGTCGTTTTCATTTTTTATTACTTTTGCTTTCTCGTTTGTCTGTTTGCGTTTTTGTTTTTGTGTTTTGTGGTTGACTGTAGTCATTGAATGCTACTTTCCCTGTCCGATTTTTTTTTTTTTTTTTTTTTGGTACTGATCATCCTGCAAAGTTTCTATGAAATCCGGGAAGGGGTTCAGGAGAACTAGTCAGGACAAAGTATGTGTTGAAACCTTTAAAGGGCCATAACTCTGCCAAAAAAGCATTCAACCGGAACAAAGCGATGATATGCACAACTAGACATGGAACTGATCATCCCTAAAAAGTTTTATTTAAATCCTGACAGGGGTTCTAGACAAGAGGCCCAAGAGGGCCTGTGGAGGCTCTACTGGCTAAAGATAAAGTTTATGTATAAGGGGACATAACTCTTATAAATAGCATTCAACCGGAACATGGTGATGATATACGCAACTAGGCTTGGTACTGATTGTCCCTGACAAGTTTCGTTGCAATCCAGCCAGAGGTTCAGGAGAACTAGTCTGTATAAAGTTGTGTATTAAAACCTTTAAGGGGTAATAACTCTGCCAAAATTCATTCAACCAGAACATAGCAATGACAGGCGCAACTAGGCTTGGTACTGATCATCCCCACCAAGATTCGTTGAAATCCGGCAATGAGTTCAGAAGCGACTAATCTGGACAAAGTTAGTCTATTAAAACCTTTAAAGGGCAATAACTCTGCCGAAGATATTTCAACCGGAATATGGCGATGATACACACAACTAGCCTTGATACTGATCACCATTATCAAGTTTCGTTGAAATCCAGCCAGGGGTTCAGGAGAACTAGCCCGGAAAATCTTTGTGTATCAAAAACGTTTAAAGGGCCATAACTCCATCAAACATCTGTAAACCGGAACGCGACGATGATATACATCACTAGGCTTGTTGCTGATAATCCCTGTAAAGTTTCGCTGAAATCTGGCGAGGGGTTCAGGAGAACTAGTCGAGACAAAGTTTGTGTATTAAAATCATTAAAGGGACATAACTCTGCGAGGCAAAACATAGCCTTTTTAGCTAAATCAAGGGCCACAACTCCATTGTTACTGGTCCGATCTGGCTGGTTTACGAACTAGTCTGAGCTTTCATTAATAGTAACAATCTGGTAAAGTTTGGTAAAGAGCAGATGAAAAATGAAGGCCCCATCATCTTAACGATGCAAAATATAGCATTTTTAACTAATTCAAGGGCCATAACTCCGCTGTTACTGATCTGTTTTTCAATCTTGTCCGAGCTTTTAATGATATTAACTCTGGTAAAGTTTGGTAACGATCGGATGAAAAGTGAAGGCCCTTTTGTCTTAACAAGGCAAAATATAGCATTTTAAATAAATCAAGGGCCATAACTCCACTGTTACTGGACTGATCTGGCTGGGTTTCGAACTTATCTGAGCTTTCATTGATATTAACAATCTGGTAAAGTTTGGTAAAAGTTCAGATGAAAAATGAAGGCCCTATTGTCTTAATACAATAACCTAGGTCGATGGTAAGATGTGATGGTCGATGGTAAGATACGATGGTCGATGGTAAAAATGCGATGGTCGATAGTAAGATGCGATTAACCATCGACCAACGCATCTTACCATCGCATTTTACCATCGACCATCGCATCTTACCATCGACCACCGCATCTTACCATCGACCTAGACATTTTTCTACGGTAATCGTGAGATCTTCATCAGCATGCTAATTCATAAGTCGATGGTCGATGGTAAGATACGATGGGTGATGGTAAGATGCGATGGTCGATGGTCCATCGCATCTTACCATCGGATTTTACTATCGCAGCTTACCATCGACAATCGCATCTTACCATCACCCATCGTATCTTACCATCGACCATCGACTTATGAATTAGCATGCTGATGAAGATCTCACGATTACCGTAGAAAAATGGTAATATGGCCCTAACAGGACACCGTAACAATCTGTTTGGTAAAGAGGCAAATTATAGCATTTTTATCTAAATCAAGGGCCATATCTCCGCTGTTACTAGTCCGATCTAGCTGGTTTTCGAACTTTTCCCAGCTTTCCTTGATATTAACAATCTGACGTTTGATAAAGATCAGAAGAAAAACGAAGGACCTATCGTCTAAACGAAGCAAAATATAGCATTTGCAACTAAATCAAGGGCCATACTCTGCTGTTACTGGTCTGATCTGACTGGTTTTCGAACTTGTCCGAGCTTTCATTGATATTAACAATCTGGTAAAGTTTGGTAAAGATCGGATGAAAAATGAAAGCCCTATCGTCTTAACGATGTAAAAGTTAACAGACGACAGACGGACGGACGACGGACAACACACCATCCCAAGGGCCAGCAGAGCTAACAACTACTACAGACAAAGTGTGTGTATTAAAACCTTTAAAGGGCCAGAACTCCGCCAAAATAATTCAACCGGAGCAAGGTGACCATGTGTACAAATAGGCTTGGTACTGATCATCCCTGCAGTTTCATTTAAATCCGGCCAAATGAAGGCCTTTTCGTCTTAACGAGGCAAAATATACCATTTTTAACTAAATCAAGGGCCATAACTCCGCTGTTACTGGTCTGATTGGAATGGTTTTTGAACTTGTCCGAGCTTTCAGTGATATTAACAAAGCTAAAAACTAGTCCAAGGGCCAGAACTCCGTCAAAATAATTCAACCGGAGCAAGGTGACGATGTGTACAGTACTGATCATCCCTGTAGTTTCATTTAAATCCGGCCAAATGAAGGCCCTTTCGTCTTAACAAGGCAAAATATACCATTTTTAACTAAATCAAGGGCCATAATAACTCCACTGTCACTGGTCTGATCGGGATGCTTTTCGAACTTGTCCGAGCTTTCAGTGATATTAACAATCTGTTAAAGTTTGGTAAAGATCGGATGAAAAATGAAGGCCCTATCATCTTAACAAGGCAAACTATAGCATTTTTAACTAAATCAAGGGCCATAACTCCACTGTTACGGGTCTGATCGGGATGGTTTTCGATCTTGTCCGAGCTTTCACTGATATTAACAATCTGTTAAAGATTGTTAAAGATCGGATGAAAAATGGAAGGCCTATCTTCTTAACAAGGCAAAACATAGCATTTTAAAATAAATTAAGGGCCATAACTCCGCTGTTACTGGTACGATCTGGCCGGTTTTTCGAACCTGTCCGAGCTTTCTATCTGTTAAAGTTTGGTAAAGATCGGATGAAAAATGAAAGCCCTATTGTCGTAACAAGGCAAAATATAGCATTTTTAAATAAATCAAGGGCCATAACTCCACTGTAACTAGTCCGATCTGGCTGGTCTTCGAACTTGTCCGAGCTTTCCTTGATATTAACAATCTGGTAAAGTTTGGTAAAGATCGGATGAAAAATGAAGGCCAAATCGTCTTAACGAGGTAAAAGTTAACAGACGACGGACAACACACCATCCTATAAGCTCTGCTGGCCCTTGGCTAGTCCAGACAAAGTGTGTGTATTAAAATCTTTAAAGGGCCAGAACTCCGCCAAAATAATTCAACCGGAGCAAGGTGACGATGTGTACAACTAGGCTTGATACTGATCATCCCTGCAGTTTCATTTAAATCCGGCCAAATGAAGGCCCTTTCGTCTTAACGAGGCAAAATATACCATTTTTAACTAAATCAAGGGTCATAATAACTCCACTGTTACTGGTCTGATCGGGATGGTTTTCGAACTTGTCCGAGCTTTCAGTGATATTAACAATCTGTTACAGTTTGGTAAAGATTGGATGAAAAATGAAGCCCCCATCATCTTAACATGGCAAACTATAGCATTTTTAACTAAATCAAGGGCCACAACTCCGCTGATACGGGTCTGATCGGGATGGTTTTCGAACTTGTCCGAGCTTTCATTGATATTAACAATCTGTTGAAGTTTGGTAAAGATCGGATGAAAAATGAAAGCTCTATCGTCTTAACAAGGCCTAAAAAAAATGTGTGTTTCCGGTTTCCCGACCGACCCTACTTTTTCACTGCCGACCCTAAATATTTTTAGCGAGATGAAATTTTTTTTTTTTTTTTTTTTTATTCAAATGATAATTTTATTAGCATCAATTTAACATGAATTCATAGTTTAAACTTAACAAGTGTCAAACAGTTTGTATCCTGATGAGACACAGAGTTGTTAAGCATCTAATCTGGATCCAAACTGTTTGCAAAGGTTATCAAGAAGTTGCCTTAGTACAAACATTTTTTTTTCCTACCTACCTACCCTAACTTTTTGACAGGGTGAAACCAGAAACACACATATTTTTTTTTCTAGGCCCAAGGCAAAATACAGCATTTTTAACTAAATCACGGGCCATAACTCTGCTATTACTGGTCTGATCGGGATGGTTTTCGAACTTGTCTGAGCTTTCATTTATATTCTGTAAGTTAAAGCTAAAGATCGGATGAAAAATGAAAGCACCATCGTCTTAACAAGGCAAAATATAGCATTTTTAAATAAATAAAGGGCCATAACTCCGCTGTTACTGGTCCGATCTGGCTGGTTTTCGTTCTTGTCCGAGCTGTCATTTATATTAACAATCTGGTAAAGTTTGGTAAAGATCGGGTGAAAAATGAAGGCCATATCGTCTTAACGAGGTAAAATATACCATTTTAAACTAAATCAAGGGCCATAACTCCGGTGTTACTTATCCGACTTGGTTGGTTTTCAAACATGTCTTAGATTTCATTAATAGTAACAAACTATTTGTTTGGTAAAGAGGCAAATTATAGCGTTTTTAACTAAATCAAGGGCTATAACTCCGCTGATACTAGTCCGATCTAGCTGGTATTCAAATTTTCCGTGCTTTCCTTGATATTAACAATCTGATAACGTTTGGTAAAGATCAGAAGAAAACGAAGCAAAATATAGCATTTGCAACAAAATCAAGGGCCATAACTCCGCTGTTACTGGTTTTCAAACTAGTCCGAGCTTTCATTGATATTAACAATATGGTAAAGATCTGATTAAAAATGAAGGCCCTGTTGTCTTAACGAGGTAAAAGGGACGGACGGACGACAGACAACTCGGCATCCCAGTAGAGTTAATCAAAGTACTGAGCAGCGTAGGTCGGTCGAAGAGGATTTATTGCCTAGATCATTGGTCATGTTGAAGGCGTGTGATAGAAGTAGAACGCATTGCATTTGTTGTGTTGTATTTTTATTGAAACAAAGTTATGCCATTCATGTGAAGAAGCTTGCCAAAAGTTTTATTATGACAATATCATCAAAAGTGGAATGTATTGTAAACTACAAGCAATCCTTGGTGGTGCATATGCTCGAATTGAATTGAATTGGGGTTTTAAGGCGCACCAACACATGAAAGGTTATATGGCGCCTAACAGGAATGTACATCGAGATAAAATATGAAGAACGGGCCTAGAACCTTCTCACCCAGAACTGCAGAGTTGCTGCAAATTTTATTGTAGACACTCCATTTACGCTGGAGCCACGTTATTGCTTTTCTGCCACTGCTCTAGTGATATGAGCGAGATGGCACCTAAAACAATGCAGAGGTCATGATGAAGACCTTTAATGAGCATGAACAAAAAATGATAAAATGAACATGAATTGGGGGGGGGGGGGGGTTCAACCCCTCTTCCTTTCCCTCCAACGGGATCTGCAATGGCCCTATTCTTTGCCCCGTAACCACACGGGGCATATGCTCGACTTTCTATGTCTAGTCGCTTTATTGGTAACTAAATTAAAGGAGATAATTCAATATAACAAATAGTGTGCGAGATATAAGAAAAAACAAAAGAGCTACATATGAGCTTTTTGATCAGTTGGTATTTACCCATTGGTATATATTTAAATGGGTATTTCATGATTTCAATTGGGTAAAATAAAACGATAACATAGTGTAACATTGTTTTGGGGTGGCTTTCCACTAATATTTTATAGTAATACACAAAATGTAACTCATCAGATTAACTCGTTTTATCATAAGCTTTTTTCAAGGTGACTGGGTGGTCCTTCAACAACACATGCAATGCTCAATTTGCGTTGGTTGTTTTATTATTTGACAATTTCGATTACTTTATTGGTACCCATGCTTTTGGTTTTAATTGGGTATTTTGACATGCTTAATTGAGTATTTAAGCAAATACCCTGCTTATCTGTACCACTGTACGCAAAGTTTTAAAGAGACAAATGGCAATCGTGAAGTGGTTATCAAGCATTGAAATAATAATTTATCCAATATCATGTTGAAATAGAACCTGCTTGCATATAAATGTTTTCGTGTTTTTTTTTATCTTCAACAATATCTGTAAATACATTATTGGTGTAATGTAATCAACAGTTAATAATATACACACATAATTTGCTTTATATTATTCTTATAACTAGATGTATCACTAGGTGATAAATACCTCCCACCCTCAGACCCCAAAACAATTTTTTTGTAGGATCAAAGGCAATAACTCTGCATGATATTGAGTGAACGACACAAAAATTGTGTCATTTACACTTCATGTTTATCATGTACACAAAGTTTCAGGTCAATATCTTTAAAACTGTAAAAATAGTTTACTCCACAACACTGCATATGGGGAATATAGAAATGTTGACTAAGAGCAAGGGTAATAACTCTACAAGACATTGAGGGAGCCGCAGGAAAATTGTGTCACGCACAACTGCACTGTATGTTGATCATGTATACAAAGTTTCAGGTCAATATCTTCAAAACTGTACAAGTAGTTTGCTCGACAACACTGCATACGGGGAATAAAGAAATGTTGAGTAAGAGCAAGGGCAATAACTCTGCAAGGCATTGAGAGAGCCGCACGAAAGTAGTCACGCACAACTGCACTGTATGTTGATCATATATACAGTTTCAATTGAATATCTTGAAAAGTGAAGTAGTTCGCTCCACAAGATTCAATAGACCGACCGCCCATCGCAGTGACTCCTATAGAATTAAGTATTGATTAAATGCTAATTAAGTTCTGTAGAAAAACTAACGAGATACTGCAAGCTGAAAAAAAATAATTGCCCTGTGTCACTTTAACAAACTTGTTCACAGGGCGTTATTGAGTGTTAAAGGTGGACGCACATGGCTAACGCTATATGCCCTCTCACAAGAACATCATATGAAAGTTGAAGTATGTAAAAGAACTAAACAAGTGAAGCACCATTGCATATCTAGGCTAGCGCTAGGATTTTAAACCCTTTAGCCAAATCTGGCTAAAGCCCTAAAAATTCCTTTAGCCAGATTAGAATGTCTTTAGCCAGACTTTTGCCGAGATATTTTTGAACAAATTGGAGGCGCTAAAACTTCGCGTTTGCGTACACATCAATAGTAAGTTAACCTACATGTATAGGGTATCAATATGTCCACATCATATGCATTCTGCTTTAGTGTTTACTTATAATTACAAGTGGAGCTGTACAATATTCAAAAAGTTTTAAAAATTGTATTTAATTTAATGCTATTTTAATTTTTAAAAATTGTCGACTAAAATTTAAAAAAGGACAGAATGAATGCATGCATATAATAAGAAAATATAAAAATACAGACTCTTGTTAGACCATTTAGTATTTGCATTAAATGTATTTCAATATACCTACTAACATTCATAGAAATAAAATAAATATGTTTAAAAATGTCAGGCTAAGCTGAGGCATATAAAACAAGTTCAAAAGGAGCTAGAAAGATCGCGCTGCATTGTGAGACAAAATTCAGAAATGCTACATACATGTACACCACGACTATCATGCATAGAGTAAGTAATAAAAGCCACTTCATTCTAAAATTGTACCAATATTTTGAGTAAGCGCACCTTTTGTATTTTTCCCAACCATAAATTATCCCAATTCAGAGACAGCTGATCAAACATCAGTTCACACTTGCCATTGTTCCAGTTTACGCTACCGTGTGTACAACTAATTAGTCTTATCAGTGATCGTAAAGTTCAAAAACACCGACGGCATCTCCAGCTTATCAATTCGTAAGCAAACTTTGCCAAACTTTTGTGTTTTCAAAAGCCATTTTGGCCGCTAGTGGGCGCCACGTTATTTTTATGTTTTACCCGGCTCGATAACGCAGTTAAATATGTGGATAATATTGAACGCGGGGTCACAAATCAATTTGATTGACAGCAAGAGGCGGAACAGTGGGCGGAGTCTATCGCACATAGACAATTTGACAGCGGTCTTCAATAAACACTGCGATAATTAGTTTATCAGTCCAAATTGATTGTCGCTAATTAGCTAACAACACCCAGCAGGGTAGTGGGAAATAAACAGTGAAAGACTGTGTATTAGAATTCGGGATTTTACAAGATTTTAGACAAAATCGGTCAGAAATTTGGATTCGCCAAACCGCCGATGTCTGGCGAATTTGATACGTATTTCTTACGATTTTCATTCGCCAGTTCGGGTTTCTTTTCGCCTATGGCGATTTGGCGAATGGTTAACGCGAGCCTAGCATATTCAACCTGTTACCTGTTGGGTTTATTAATCCATAGCATTTATTAAAAATATAAAGATGTCATAAAATGATAGAAAAAGGTGTTTAAAACAAGAGGTCAATGCCTTGAGGCTCTACTGATACGTTTTGATAGCTAGATCAACATTCTTGTGAAGACAAGTTGTTAAGTAGTTTCAGAGAAGTCGCTACCAGTTTTTGAATCTTGAATTTCCAGTCAACCTGAAATTTTGCTAGAATCAACTAGACATCAAGTGCAACATTGCTGTGAAGTTTCATGAACATCTGTAAAGTAGTTTCAGAGGAGCGGTCGGTACAACTTTTTATTATATAACTGTTGTAAACAAAGATGACCACTGACAGCCAAGTTTAACGTCGAATCAAAACGATTTTTGACAAGGACCAACATCATGTCATGCAGATCATGTTAGAAAATGTCCCATATCAATATCACTTATAATTATCAAGAAGTAGTCGCTACAAACTTGTTTTTTGAAAATCTATTTTTAGCCATGGTGGCCATCTTGAATTTCTGGCCGACGTGAAGTTTTGCTAGGATCAATTAGACATCAAGAGCAACATTCGCGTGAAGTTTCATGAAAATCCGTCAAGTAGTTTCAGAAGAGTAGTCGCTACAAGTTTTCATTATATAACTCTATATAAACAAAGATAGCCGCTGGCAGCCATGTTTAACGTCGCATCCAAATAATTTTCGACAAGGATCAACATCAATTCATACTGATCATTTTAGGAAAAGACGAATATCAATATCACTTATGGTTTCAAGAAGTAGTCGCTACAAACTTGTTTTTTGAAAAATTATTTTTAGCCGTGGCGGCCATCTTGAATTTCCGGCTGACCTGAAATTTTGCTAGGATCAATTAAAAATCAAGAGCAACATTCCTGTGAAGTTTCATGAAAATCTGTTACATAGTTTCAGAGGAGTAGTCGCTACAAGTTTTCATTTTATAACTATGTAAACAAAGATGGCCGCTGGCGGCCATGTTTAACGTCGCATCAAAATATTTTTCGACAAGGATCAACATAATTCCATACTGATCATTTGAGGAAAAGTCCCATATCAATATCACTTATAGTTTTCAAGAAATATTCGCTACAAACTTGTTTTTTGAAAATCTATTTTAAGCTGTGGTGGCCATCTTGAATTTCCGACCAACCTGAAATGTTGCTAGGATCATTTAGACATCAAGAGCAACATTCCTGTGAAGTTTAAATGGAAATTCGTCAAGTAGTTTCAGAGGAGTAGTCGCTGCAAGCTTTTTACTAAATAACTCTATGTAAACAAAGATGGCTGCTGGCCATGTTTAACGTCGAATCAAAATGATTTTCGACAAGGACCAACATCATGTCATGCTGATCATTTTAGAAAAAGTCCCATATCAATATCACTAAGAGTTTTCAAGAAGCAATCGCTACAAACTTGTTTTTTAAAAATCTATTTTTAGATTTGGTGGCAATCTTGGATTTCACATAAACATAAATTTTAACTAGACTTCATGGGCAACATTTCTGTAAAGTTTCATGAAAATCCATACAGTAGTTTCAGAGTAGTAGTCGCTATAAAAAAAGTTTACGGACGGACGCCGCACCACGGCATAAGATCTGCTGATCTCTGCTCTAGGCTAGCGCTAGGATTTTAAAGCCTTTAGCCAAATCTGGCTAAAACCCTTAAAATTCCTTTAGCCAGATTAGAATGTCTTTAGCCAGACTTTTTCCGAGATATTTTTGAACGAATTGGAGGCGCTAAAACTTCCCGTTTGCGTACACATCAATAGTAAGTTAAAAAAGTATGCTTTATAAACCTACATGTATAGGGTATCAATATGTCCACATCATATGCATTCTGCTTTAGTACTTACAATTACTTATAATTACAAGTGGAGCTGTACAATATTCAAAAAGTTTTAAAAATTGTGCTTAATTTAATGCTATTTTAATTTTAAAAATTGTCAACTGAAATTTAAAAAAGGACAGAATGAATGCATGCATATAATAAGAAAATATAAAAATACAGACTCTTGGCACCATTGATTAGACCATTTAGTATTTTCATTAAATGTAATCATAGAAATAAAATAAATATATTTAAAAATGTAAGGCTAAGCTCAGTAAGCTGAGGCATATAAAACAAGTTCAACTAACAGGAGTTCCAAAGGAGCTAGAAAGATCGCGCTGCATTGTGAGACAAAATTCAGAAATGCTACATACACCACGAATATCATGCACAGAGTAAGTAATAAAAGCCACTTCATTCTAAAATTGTACCAATATTTTGAGTAAGCACACCTTTTGTATTTTTTCATGTTGATTGTTCAACCATAAATTATCCCGATTCAGAGACAGCCGATCAAACATCGGTTCACACTTGCCATTGTTCCAGTTTACGCTACCGTGTTTACAACAAATTAGTCTTATCAGTGATCGTAAAGTTCAAAAACACCGACGGCATCTCCAGCTTATTAATTCGTAAGCAAACTTTGCCAAACTTTGTGTTTTGAAAAGCCATTTTGGCCGCACGTTATTTTTTATGTTTTACCCGGCTCGATAACGCAGTTAAATATGTGAATAATATTGAGCGCGGGGTCACAAACCAGTTGATTGACAGCAAGAGGCGGAACAGTGGGCGGAGTCTATCGCACACTGACAATTTGACAGCGGTCTTCAATAAACACTGCGATAATTAGTTTATCAGTCTAAATTGATTGTCGCTAATTAGCTAACAACACCCAGCGGAGCGGGGTAGTGGCTTATAAACAGTGAAAGACTTTTTTGTATTAGAAATCGAGATTTTGGACAAAATCGTCGGAAATTTGGATTCGCCAGACCGCCGATGTCTGGCGAATTTGATATGTATTTCTTACGATTTTCATTCGCCAGTTCGGGTTTCTTTTCGCCTATGGCGATTTGGCGAATGGTTAACGCGAGCCTAGCTGCTGATATTTTCTAGTTTTTATCTTGCTTTTGGAATACATACAAAACCACTAAAGAGAAATTTTCATATTATTGAAAATAACTGATGTTGTTTGATATTTCAAATTTATGTTATTGTACTATAGTAGAATTGAGCCGGACCGGAAGTTAATCGTTTATTTTCAATATCAAAACTACTGGTGTTTTAAAATTAGAGATATCGCTTTAAATATAATAAATCAACTGATTGGTTGGTGTACAAGACTTCATTTGAAAACAATTTTAAACAATACGCTGGTTTATACCGATAATGTAATGCGGGAAACCAGCATAGAAATAATCGAGACCTGTAATGAACAACACTATCTCAAACTTGTCGCTAGATGGGGTTCAACTATAATGCGGTGCCATTTTGAAAAAGAGGATGATGGCAATAGGCCTAAAAATGAAGGCCCCATCGTCTTAACGAGGCAAAATACAGTATTTTTAACTAAATCAAAGGCCATAACTTCGGTGTTACTGATCCAATTTGGCTGGTTTTCAACGTGTCCGAGCTTTCATAAATATTAGTAATCAGGTCAAGTTTGGTAAAGATCAGATGAAAAACAAACACCCAGGTCAGGACAATTTGTTTCTGAGTTACTCATCCCGCGTTATACTTGAATGGTCAAATTGATAAATTGTTGAAGAATTTATCTGAATTTCTACTCGTCCTGCATCAATGACCACTCGTCATGCCGTGGAGACGAGTGAAATTTTTGTGCCCTGCTATCGTCTTGAGGCAAAATATAGCATTTTTATCTAAATCAAGGGCCATACTCTGCAGTTACTGGTCCGATCTGGCTGGTTTTCGAACTTGTCCAAGCTTTCATTGATATTAACAATCTGGTCAAGTGTGGTACAGATTAGATGGAAAATGGAGGCCCTAAGAGTGTTAAGACAAAATATAGCAATTTTCATTAATTCAGTGGCAATAACTTCGCCGAATGTTCATAGTGAAATAAAATCAACCAGCAAAACTTCTATACAGCCATTTCAATTACACTTGTTGTTTGTTGTGATTAAATGAATACATTCCACATACCAGTATGATTTTAAAATAATCAGCTGCCAATTGTGCAAGTTTAACTTGTGTCTACATGCACCAAACCATTTGTACTTGTGTGTGGACTTCTCTGCTGGTATGATCTTTTAGTTTTATTCAATTAATATGGTTCTATATATAGAATACAATCAAGGATAATCCCATCGTCTCAACGAAACATCGTATTGCGAGTAAAATTCAAATAATCAAATCTCTCGCAATTTTTTGCATAATCAAATGCGGCCTTTTTTTCCACTTCTGGATCGATTATTATGCCTTCCAGTTGTACATCCAATTTATCATTTGGGTCTTCTCCAGGAATTGGAAGGCTATCAATAAAGCTGTAAAATGAATTAATGGCCATTGTAACCTTGCTCAGAATAACACAATCAATTTTGCCTGATACTCTGAATTTTCTATCATAAAAGTTTATTCCACCTAGATCTAATCTCTTTAGCTGTTCTAGAGTTGGTATTATCTCTAAAAGTCTGTCAACATCCATGGATTCTTGTAACTGTGTATAGCCAAAACCATAACAATCACCACCTACATCTAAACTAAGTCGCTCAAGTTTTGGAGCATTAAGGAGATCATCCAGGACTGATGCCCAAGCACCAGTTACTCGTAAATTCGAAATAGACAATTCAGTCAAGCTTGTTGTGTTCACCTGAATACTTTCCACATGTAACTTATTTAAGGAAAGTGTTGTCAGTTGTGCATTCTGAGTCAAGTCTAACTTGTAGGTGTACATGCTGGAGGTTGATTCTTCTGATTGATCTAAATTAAGTCGCTGCAGTCTTGGAGCATTACGGAGATCATTCACTACCGTTGCCAAAGCACCACGTAGGCACAGATTCGATATAGACAATTCAGTTAAGCTTGAGTTCACCTGAATACTTTCCACATTTAAGTTATTTAAGTTAAGTGTTGTCAGTTGTGCATTCTGAGACAAGTCTAACTTGTATCTACATACACTTATCGGATCTTCACATGGAGCCTGCAAAGGGTCTTCCTCCATTATTTCTAAACACTCTGGACACCGTGTACGGTATTCACACTCTGAACACTTTATGCTATCCAGGTATATATGCTTCATGTGTTTACTTTGTGACAGGAATGACATCAAGCATTCAACTTCGTTATGAGCTAGTGTCATTCCAGCAAACTTTAGGGCAACCAAGTTGGATAATGGTTGAATCGTGCTACAAAAATGTTCCTGTGAATATTCCATTCTTCTATTATCATGTCCTTGTAGCATCAGACATTGCAATGTATCCTTTGATTGACGCACCAGGTCGTAAACATATTCTATAAGTGGGTATACCATGATCTCACTATCACTTTCAATGTACAGTTTTTGTAGCGAGTCAAATTGTACATTAGCTTTAGATAACCTCCATGCAACGTCTGTGTTTATGTATAGTGACTTTATGTTCCTGCTACTACTGAGAATCGTGTTTTCTAGATTAGGTGTGAACTCTGCTTTCCTTGGAATAAAAATGTCTTCAAACTTGAGGTTAGTCTGATGGCCACTGTTTAACTCTTCTCTGACCATGTTGCTTATTGTTTCCTGAATATGCAATGCTTCACTTACAGGATCATCCATATATATATGAGGAAAAATACCCCGATCTAAAAAACTATCTTCAAGCGTGTGTCTGTATTGCTGTAAATTGAGTCCATTATGGGAAACTACTTCACAAATGTGTTCCGACATTTTTCTGGCAGTATCAGGGTTCATCCCAATTATAAACACAAGTACCTGTTCCATCTTGAATATATTCTCTATTGAGTTGCAATTGTCGGTTACTGTTTCACTTGCGTCTTCGTTAATTGAAACGTAGAGAGCAGCTAGATATTCCTGGAAAGTCTTATGTATAAATGAAATCTTTTTTGATTCCGTATTGCAGTCTATTAATATTTTACTCTGAGACAGAATTCCAACCTTAAGAGAAATGTCAATCTGTTGCTTGGACATTCCGTGAATCTCTGCTATTGAACGTTCAAAGACAAGTGATTTTTTTGGATTTTGGGAAAACAATGTTTTAAACGAAAGCTTGGCAAGAGCACAAATGAATGACTTTAATTCCTCACACTTTTTGTTTCCATCAAAGCATTTTGGAAATTGTGGCACTGCTGATACATCTTTCATGTCGGCGTACTCTGGATTGCTTTTTAAATTGTGCTTATCCTCAGCCAACTGAATCAAATGATTGATCATTCCACTGTAAATGCAACACTTGGAGTTTCCAAGGGTTTTGCCACCATGCCACACGCACAACAGCTGCTTTAATATCACAGGTATGCATGCTAATTCTGTAACATTAATTTCCTTTAAATTCTTTTGAAAGTCATATACAGACTTTTTACAGCCATACCTTTTATTAAGAACTGTTATCGCATTTGTTATTATTTGCAATGAGGACTTTTTATCTAGTCCTTTCAATTTAATGTGTTGGTCAATGTCAGAGCTCTTCAATCTATGGATTTCCAGCTTCCAAGGCCTTGTTGTTGTTATAATCGTACATTTGCGCCGGACTGTCCTATCCGGTAGTCCTTTACTGACACGTCTAGATTTCTCACTATCATTTGTACGTGTCCACTCATCGAGCCCATCAAGAATTAACAGACACGTCTCTGTCTGTAGGACTTTTATCAAGATGCTGGTGTAAGAATCATCTATGCGTTTTAATAACTGATCTTTAATCATGTCTTCAACATGATTATGTGATCCAGTAACATCTCTCAATGAGATATAAAACACAAAATAAAACTTCTTCATGCATTCCTCATCTTTCGTCATGGGCTCTGCTTCTGTGTTCTTAGAATGGGCTCGGCACCATGTTGCGACCAAATGTTGACATAAAGTACTCTTGCCCATCCCAGCATTCCCCGTTACGTAAATCTTTCGGCATTCTTCTGTACCATTTTTAAAAATATCTGCATACGATTTAACTTTTTTTTCATCATATTCGTCTAAGGTATCAGGTTCTGATGTGTTGTTGTGCAGGTTGACTCCCGTTTTCCATTCAGTTAAAATGATTCTTTTACGAACTTTTTTCCCTTCTTGCCATTCAGAATTAATGAAATCATCATATTCGTCTAAGGTATCAGGTTCTGATCTGTTGTTGTGCGGGTTGACTCGCCTCATGCATGGTTCAGCAAACAAGTCCTCTATATCAGCAGTCTCTAATTGTATGAGGGGATTAATTGGTATTGTGAGGCAATCTTCTTTGTACCACTGGATGAGGTCTTTCTGAAACTCTATAAAAATAAAATAAAAAATAAGTTAAGATTATCTGTGCAATTGGCAAAGTAACAGTTATAATTGAGAGGTATTCTTAGTCTTCTTAAGCATAAAGACCAACATAGAACAGAATACTTAATCATTTTGTTTCATTGTTTTCAACATATTAATTTTAAACAAGAGGTCAATGACCTTGAAGCTCTACAGATAGGTTTTTGATAGCTAGATCAGCATTCCTGTCAAGTTTCATGAAAATCCGTTAAGTAGTTTCATAGGAGTAGTCGCTACAAGTTTTCTATGTAAACAAAGATGGCCCCTGGCGGCCATGTTAAACGTCAAATCAAATTTTTTGACAAGGATCAACATCATGTCATACTGATCATTTTAGAAAAAGTCCTATATCAATATCACTTATAGTTTTCAAGAAGTAGTTGCTACAACATTGTATTTTGAAAATCTATTGTTAGCCATGACGGCCATCTTGAATTTCAGGCCGACCTGAAGTTTTGCTAGGATCAATTAGACATCAACAGCAACATTCGTGTGAAGCTTCATGAAAATCCGTCAAGTAGTTTCAGAGGAGTAGTCGCTACAAGTTTTCATTATATAACTCTTTGTAAACAAAGGCCATGTTTAACGTCACATCAAAATAATTTTCGACAAGGATCAACATCATTCCATACTGATCATTTTAGAAAAAGTCCCATATCAATATCACTTATAGTTTTCAAGAAGTACTCGCTACAAACTTGTTTTTAGAAAATCTATTTTTAGCTGTGGTGGCCATCTTGAATTTCTGACCAATCTGAAATGTTGCTAGGATCATTTAGACATCAACATTCCTGTGAAGTTTCATGGAAATCCGTCGAGTAGTTTCAGAGGAGTAGTCGCTACAAGTTTTTACTAAATAACTCTATGTAAACAAAGATGACCACTGGCAGCCATGTTTGTCGAATCAAAACGATTTTCGACAAAGACCAACATCATGTCATGCTGATCATTTTAGAAAAAGTCCCATATCAATATCACTTAGAGTTTTCAAGAAGTAGTCGCTATCAACATGAATTTTTGCTAGGATCAACTAGACTTCATGGGCAACATTTCTGTAAAGTTTCATGAAAATCCATTCAGTAGTTTCAGAGGAGTAGTCGCTACAAAAAAAGTTTACGGACGGACAGACGGACGACGGACACCACACCACGGCATAAGCTCTGTGATCTCTGATCAGTAGAGCTAAAAATGATAATAATATTTGTAAGGGCTACTCCTTTAAACATACATGGGAACAAATATTTGGCTCCAATATTTTCAATTTGGCTCTATTTTTTTCATTTGGCGAAAGTAGCCAGTGCAGTGCAAGCCATGTGGGACTCCAGGAAGGCACTTTTGAAATTGAACACTTACCCATAGATGCAAACTCTAGTTTAAAGAACCGAATTTCAGACTATAGGGTTCGCCCATAGATATTTATTAAATTGCCTTCCTAGGGTTGCAGGTATGTTTTATGGAATAGACCTAAATCTATTTAACTTTAAGATTGCCGTGTGTCCTTTAAAAGGAATCAATCCAAATACAGATAAAAGTCCCTATAATGTCCCCTATAATGTCCCTATAATGTCCCTATAAAGTGCTTGAGTTTCATCCGGTATGAGCATATGCATTGAATTGTCGCATAAAACTTTGGTTTATGATAATGTTTTGCCTAAACAACTGGACTGTTGTTTTTTGTTGCCAAATCATAAATATTATTTAAGTGGAGTATGTGTGCATCTAATTTAAATAAAGTTAAGTTTGATGAAAAAACAATTATCTATAACAGCCTTAGGAGAATGATATGAATTAATATTAATGATTTATACAGACCAAACCATTTTAATAACAATAAGGTATGGATCATGGCGCCTAGTTTAGTTAAATATGAAACTGAAACGTTATGATGGTGGTATCAGGCCTTGAATTCACCAACCATTCTTGAGAATATTCTTAGACTTAGACTTAAGTCCAAGCATGCACATTTCAATAACAAATATTTCTATAAGTTTAAAGGATAAACATCCATAACAAGCTGCCATGTATAACTATGATGAATACTAATAAATAACAACTTCATACGATTGTTTATCTTGGAAGGTCATGGCAATATTTGTGAATGAAATTTGAGTCCTTAGCTCAAGTCTAACAATAGTCTACTGGTACTACATGTACATTTAGCTTAAGCTTTTTTTACTTTTCTTTTTTTTTTGAATAAGAAATATTTAACTCAAAATATAAATATATTATACCATTTCCTACTCCTTTTAAATGTATATTACATTTCTTGCAAGATTTATCGGGATTTTTGAGGGAGAAAAGTGATAATACGGGGGGGATTACCTATGGGGGAAATAATTCCCTCTTGGTGGAATATAGTTTGGAGCTTCTTTTTACTTTGTTTTCTTCGACTATTTCAGTACTTAATAATCTGCTTACAGCTCCATGCATAGATGATTGTTAATAAACTGGGACTGTCAGATAATAAATCCTCAAGAAAACTTTTGTTTATATCATCAAATTCAATTCTAACGCACTCGTTTGTTTATGTGGACATATTTTCACAAGCGTTAGAAATCCCTTATTGAAAAACTCATGGTAATTAAACTATACATTTTTTCTAATAATAACTTTTTTCAATTTAGAAAACTGTAACTCAAAACACAAACCAGCTTTTGGCATTACAGAATTTTTAGACAAATACTGTGTTTTACTATGGAATGATCCACTATTGCTAAGACCAAGACAAGATCCGACCTTGTTTTAACAACTGTTAACAAACTTTGCAAGAACTTTTACGTGCTTTTGCACACGGTTCTCATAAGTTACACGTGGGACCAGCAACTAAACATACTCTCATAAGTCTAGGTAAATAATTATAGATCTTTTTAAAATTTCATTGAATATTAATATGCCTTCATTTTAAACAAGGAAACAGTATAGACTGTTCAGACAGGCAAGCCATTCTTGTTTTGTGCGTTTGCTTTTACACAGCCCTATTTATATGAAGGGACAGTGTTACTTCTTTAATGCAACACATTGTTAAGTATTTATTATGTACATGTACTATGAAATATAAACAATATCTACATGTTCAAGAAATTCTCGACACCAAATGTTATGATTTCAACATTATCAAGGAATAACTTCTTACTGTAACAAGGCTTAAAGTAAAGTTTGATGAACATCTGAACCTGTTTACTAAGATACTGCATAAAATTGCCGTCAGGTGTGTTTTTTCCAACAATCAAGGGCAATAACTATAGGTGCACTTGTACAATTTTATTCTGATAAAAAAGAAATCCTTGATGCATACCTTTTAATGTCTCTGGATCTATGTTCTCCCTTGGTATGTATTCTGAGGTTCTAGCAACATTAACATCAGCATGATCACCCAGCAACCCTGGAAAAGAAATATAAAGAGCTCAGTTATTTTGCTTTTCGAACGCACTTGACAAAAATCCTGCAATCCGATTGGTTGACATTAACAAATTTGCTGCTATTAAATAGTGCAGATCCGGTAAAGGATTTTTATGATGGGGGCAACCTAGACATTTGACCTAATGACCCCCAAAAATAAGGGTCATCATCTCAACATCCAGCAGATTCTAATAATTATAATACTAATCGCAGGGCAGAAAAAAAATGGTTTGCTTTTCCCCTTCCTCCCCATTAAAAAGGGCCCAACCCAAATCTGTTTTCTCTGTCTTCGGTAAAAAACATACGGTATTTCACCCATTTATAAAAATCCTTGGTCAAGAAACAGCGAACAAATTTATTTTTAAGCAGGGCTTTAATTTAAAAATGTGTACTAGTTGGAATCAATCACCTTAGAAACAATTTCTGTACATACCTTTGTGCTTTTTCTGATTTTTCTCTACACCCAGGTCTTCTTGTTTTCTTTTTGACATTGTTGGTGTGTCTGCAAACAACACAAAAAGTCTTGACAAGTGTGGTGATTTATCTCATACAAGACCATGAAAACATTACTAATATATTGAATGAATAGAATCGGGAGGCTTTTCCTACGTATTAGGAGTCAAAACCTGTGGGGAACTATCGACATGAAAGTCAGAGTCATTGGACGTGTGTAACGCCATTCCTTTAGAGAAAGATGAAGATGAAGATGTGTGTGAAGTTTCATGAACACGTGAAATCATTTTCAAGTTTATGTTTTTTCAAACTTGTTTGATGTTTCATGACTGTTAAAATTCTGGCAAAATTCGGTGTTATATCAAATGAGAGTCATATTAACTTCTATTTAGTGTTAAGGTTATCCAACAAAACAAGTTGTCATTTGCATCAATAAATAAATAATCAGTAGATATGAGAATATTCAAAAGCAATATATTTAGTAATCTTAGACTATATCCAGCCACTCTATTGAGAGTGAGTGGTTACGGAATGGATAATACATGTATTCCCATCTTTGATTTTTTTTAAAACTTAGGTTTGTATTTGCTGGACTTTTAAATATACGTATAGTGTTAACATATGAAATAGTAAAGTACGGTTTTGAATAAATTTGTTGGTTTTGCCTTAAAATTCTCTATTTTGTTTCAATTTTCAGTTTGATTTGGTGAGCTCTAAAGAAAACCTGTAGTATTACCTTAGAAAACCTGTAGTATAACTATTACAGAGTGCAACACATCATAAATTGTTATTGCAATTGATGTTTTTAAAAGCGCGAAAACCAATGACATTTGTATATTGAGACGATATGGTACTGTCATTTTGCAAATAACGTTATCAGATACTTTTAAGTACACATGAAATTATAGAAATACAGCTCCAAACACATTAAAAAGAGTGCTTCACGTAAAACTCGGACTCTTAACGTTCCGTGAAAATTTTGTGAGACGATTACAGTACAGTGTGTTTGCTTCTTGAAAAACTAGCGATTTGCCCTAATGCAGATTCTTGTTTTTCTCTTCTGTTTTGACCGTTTTCAGAGAACTGATGATCTTTACATTGATAAACTGTCTGGCTAAATGGAACAAACATTTATTTCTATCATAAACAATTATTTTGGCAATCATTCTGCTCGACCAAAACTGTGAAATCAGTCAAAAACACTTTTCTCTAAAAGTGAAAAGTTGTGCAACAGTACCTCGGTTTAATCCTTCAACTGTTTACTAGCGATAGATATAATTGGCATGCATCAATTAATAATTAATAGTCAACAAAAAAACATAAGATCTACATACTCTTTTGCAAAAAACTAAATTTTGAAACAAAACTATGATTTTCACCAAAAACTACATCATAAAACATGTATTTTCAGTTTATTATTTTGGACACGTTACTTTATAACTAGACTCAATTTCGGATTGCAATATTTTTGGAGAAGCCTTTGAATTCATTCTACATGTATATCACAACCTTTTTAGTAAGTGATCATTTTTAGACCCTCCCTTGAGTGGTCACTTCATACAAGTTTGACCGGCATGCATGTTTTACCTGTTTCTACTTTTCTATTTTTTATTCGAGTTTTGCCCTTTGCAGCAGCTTTGCCTTTCCCTTTACCAGTATTCACGTCTTTTCCTGAAAATAAATTTTCAATATGAATAACTTTAAGGGCAAAAGTTGCCCCTCAAACCAGATGTGGGTGTTTCTCTTAGCAATGATACATTTGTTTAGCAGTCACAGGGGTAACTTGATTAAGTTGTGACATCATTATTCAATTAGATGGTCAGTTTTCTGTTGAAGGATTAATTGCTGCAGTAAAACAGTGTTTCATGAAAATATCCTAAATAAGTTATTTTACCAAGAGTAAGAGGAATGAACTCTTACTCTGTGTCAAAGGGAAATAAGTCTGTTCTTCAAAATAACCTGGTTCAGTTATTTCAACAAGAGGTCAATGACCTTGAAGCTCTACTGATTGATTTTGATTTCAGGAAGTAGTGACTACAAACTTCTTTTTTGAAATTTTTTTTTAGCCGTGGCGGCCATCTTGAATTTCCGGCCGACCTGAAATTTTGCTAGGATCAATTAGACATCATGTCATGCTGATCATTTTAGAAAAAGTCCCATATCAATATCACTGGAGTTTTCAAGAAGTAGTTGCTACAAACTTGTTTTTTAAAAATCTATTTTTAGATTTGGTGGCCATCTTGGATTTCACATCAACATGAATTTTTGCTAGGATCAACTAGACTTCATTGGCAACATTTCTGTAAAGTTTCATGAAAATCCATTCAGTAGTTTCAGAGGAGTAGTCGCTACAAAAAAAAGTTTACGGACAGACGGACAACGGAATCCGCATCACGGCATAAGCTCTGCTGATCTCTGATCAGTCGAGCTAAAAATAACTTACATGTAACTAACCCGTGACTGTTTGGAAGATTAAACTTCAGCTTCATGTGTTTTCTACAGCTAAGTTGAATGCTCATCAACACATTATTGGTTATTTTAATGCACTTAGGAAAGTTCTGCATTCTGATGGACGGAGCCATTAAGGTTTGCCACATACAAATTTCACAAGGTTCAGATAGAATAATTCTGACTGGATGACAGATGTCAAATAAATCTAGATGGTGACCCACATGAAATGATTTTGGATCCTTGATTTGGACTGTTTGAACAGCTTTAGATGTTTTGCCTGGTTAACTTTATTAATATTGAGTTCTGCTCAACCCGGGGCTAGCGGGCGTGAACGGTAGCAAGCATATTTCACTACCGTTCATCAAACCGAGACTGCAATATTTATCGTGTTCGGCCGTTTCCAAAGGTCCACTCTCATACTCTTTTATTAACTTAGAATAGGGTTGAATAGTCGGATCTTTGAATTTTGGGACAGTAGATCAAACGTTTAATGGTTCTGAAATGTTGTATCAACTAACCGTCTCAAAATTAAACGTACAAACTAACTGACGTATATTTAGAGCGGTCCTAGAGGAAGGATAGTTAGGAATCCAGGAACATGCTCTCAGGGATTTTTTGAGGCCCAATTTGGTGCCGAATTTCGACCCCATCCCCATCCCAATCCAAAATATCCTCACATTTTCCCAAAAAAAGCAAAATATTTTCCCAAAATCTAAAAAAACGTAAAAATAATAATATTTTATATGTAGCCCTATTTCGAATGTATTTGTTGCAGATTTGTAAAAGAGCTTGATTTTGAAACTATTCCAAACATTTTTAGTGCCTTACTATGTAATATAGTAGGATTATTCTTTTTCCCAATTTGTAGATTGCACACACATTTTTCCCAATTCAAAAGGCCCCTGGCCCCACTTCCAAAAATGCAGAAAAATCGCTGGCTCTTATCTTACTATTGAATAGATTTCTATGGTTCTTTATAAGTTCTTTGTGGGTACAATCCAAAACACGGAAATGTCCGATTTACTTCCCCATCTGAAGACGCAGCTAAGGAAAGCGTTTTCCCCCAAGAATTCACCAACAACTCAGTAGCATAGGTGACGCTTGAACAATGGGTCCTCCGGTTTTCAAGTCCACTTTACGGCTCGAGGACATAGCTTAGAGAGACCTGATTGGGACGACACATGAAGGACGTTTTCAGAATGGTCATATCACCAAGTTATAACAATGTTTGCAAGAGCAAACTTCTGAGAATATGATAGCACAAATTAGTACAACATAAAACACTATAAATTTCCATATTTAACTTCTAAATACAGGGTTCTCCAAGTCTAGAAATTATAGGGTGGCAGTGAAAATCTGTTATTTTTCTTTTTTGATGCCATTTTGACAGTGACACCCGGATGTTGGACAAGTTACCTCTCCTATGGTTCGGTCAATATGATTGAGGTGCTTGCTTTATTGTTGACGACTGGATGACAAGCCTCTGCGTGATATTTCTTAACTACATGTAACCACAGAGTACCAAATCGATCTAGATTCAGGTTACGTTATGGTGTTTGTTGCATCAATTCATACAGTTGCACAAGCCCATTTACGTCCAGATGAATTTCTGGTAAAAGCCCCGTGTTTGCTAAATTTATTAGTTTTTTTTTGTGTTTTTTTTAAAATTTACGTGGCGGCGCATGTTTTGCATGGCGGTATGTGGCGATAGCGTGGCAGCCCGCCATCGTATAAGTGCTCTTGGAGAACCCTGAAATATATATTTCAAATATTGTAACAAAAATATTATTTTGGCGACCATTTTGAAATTCCATAAATAGAAAAAAAATGCCCAAAGGCACCCACTTTGGCACCCCTATGCGTTTCATTACAACAAAACCATGTTTTTCAACATGTATAGAATGTAAACTTACCTAAGTTTATCTTCAAAATCTCCTTCTCTGCTTTTATAATTAGTTCATGAATATCCATGTTTTTACTATCTTCTGCCATCTGTTTCAGATTACCATAATTCCGAACTCCCAAATCTCCTTTTGTCTCCATGGCTTTTAATTTACCCAGTAATGTCGGATTTCGGGCTAATTCACCTTTTTCTAAAAAACGCCCCATATGCGTAATGAATTTCTCGCAATCTGTACTGGTTGTGTCGATAAGGTCGACAATGTCCGTCAGCAACTTCAGATGTATTCTTTTACTATCTTCCGCCATTGTTCAACAATGCAGACGTCGATCAACAGTGGTAAAATCCTGTTCTGTAAGAATAGTTATATACATTTATATATAGACATTAGCTTATTGACAAGAATCAATCAATATGGGCATGAATTTGCTGTCCAGGAATATGTGTTACACCCAGGACCTCTTCAGTGTCCAACTTTTAAATATTAATTCCATTTTAATGTTATCAGTAGTAAATGAAAAGGGAACTAATCAGCTGTATTATAGTAAAAGGGCAAGATAATATTGCAATGGGAAAGACACTAAAAAGAAAAATATAATTTCATGAACTTTAAGATGTAACTCTGGACACCAGTAAAAATTGATCACCTGAGTGCTGGCCCATTATCAAACTTCTTCGAAATCTTATGGTCATATACAATCTGTGCAAGTTTGGTTAAGATTGTTCAAGAAATGTGGCCTCTGTTGTGTTAACAACATTGATATAAAGACACTGACAAGTTGGGTAAAGAGCAAATACAAAATGAAGGTGCTAGAGAGTAACACCTGGGGCTGGACCAAATGTGACCCCATGGCTACATGTAATATATGAGAGCTGTGTGCCTTGTGGTTTCAGAGAAGATTTTTTTTTCTCAAGTTTTTCCATATACAAGTCTATGAAAAATATGTGACCCCGGGGCGGGGCCAAATTTGAAGCCAGAGTCGCCATTTGAACAAACTTGGTAGAGGACCATAAGCTTATAGAAAATGCAAAATATTAAACCTTTGGCTCTGGCAATGTATGAGAAGAAGTTTTTTCTATGTTTTTCCCCCGATACAAGCCTATGTAACACTGTGACCCAGGCAGAGAACCAGACTGAGACACAGACAGGCCAGACAGATAGCCAGCCAGCCAGCCAGCCAGCCAGCCAGCCAGCCAGCCAGACAGACAGACAGACAGACAGAGACCAGACATGCCAGACAGACATGCCAGACAGACAGACAGACAGACAGACGGACGGACGGACGGACGGACGGACGGACGGACAGACAGACAGACATAGACCAGACAGGCCAGACAGAGAGCCAAACAGCCCAGGCAGAGTGACAGACATACAGACAGACATACAGACAGACATACAGACAGACAGACATACAGACAGACATACAGACAGACATACAGACATACAGACAGACATACATACAGACAGACAGACAGACAGACAGACAGACAGACAGACAGGATAGACAAAGTAGCAGACAGAGACCCAGACAGGCCATGCAGAGAGCCAGACAGACACCCAGACAGGCCAGGCAGAGAGCCAGACAGACATACAGACAGACATACAGAGACCAGACAGACAGACAGACAGATAGACAGACAGACAGACAGACAGAGACACAGACAGCGACCAAACAGTCCAGACAGAGGACAAGGCAGAGGGCCAGACAGAGAGTCAGACAGGCTAGACAGAGAGGCAGACAGAGAGCCAGACAGCCAGACTGAGGGTCAGACAGAGAGCCAGACAGGCTAGACAGAGAAGGATACAAAGACCCAGACCACAGGGTCACCATTTGAACAAACTTGGTAAAGGACCATAAGCTTATAGCAACTGCAAAATATTAAACCCAGGGCTGTACAAATATTTTTTTTAACCACTAGTCCGGGACTAGTCACCCTATCAAAAGTGACTAGTCCCAAAAAATTTGTGAATAGTCCCAAAAATAGACACAAGTCCTGAATTTTTTCGATTTCTCAATATGTTAAAACTGCGTCTTGCATACTCATTACAATTCATTACACACAGTAAAGGAAACAATCCTTATTTACTCTTCAGACAATGAATGTATGTTTCAGTGGTATAGATTGTAGACTGCCATTGGGTGAAACGGTAGCAATAGTAAGAATCACATCTGCATTTTTAAATTTCAATATAGATATTAATTTCATATTACAGTTCAGATAATCATTTAATGGAAAGAAAAAAGTCATAACTTTATATAGGTAAGGGGCTACAGATGAGATTCTTAACTTTATTACCATTTTACCTAATGCAAAAAATAAATAACATGTGAATCAACATAAACATTTTATTTTTATGTTTTTGTCCACTACACCAGATGATTTTGACTTTTTGATTGGCTGTGTATCACATTCTACATTTTTCCTCTTTTTATTTTTACTTTCACTTTCGCTTTCACTCTGAAAATTTTCCTTATTTTTAACACTGAAAAAGTTCAACAAACTCATTTTTGAAATGTAAACGTTAGCACTGCCGAATACGAAATCAAACTGCTTATGTGTTTCAGTTCGTTTTGTTTTTATTTTATTTGTTTGACAACTCAATTCTTCGAACGTAATTAGTACACTAACTATGCACAAACCGTTACCCCACTCACCTTTCAAGTCTGTTACAATTACGCTCAACAATACACTGAGAAACAATAAACAAGAGGCCCAAGAGGGCCTGTGGACGCTCTACTGGCTAACATGGCTCTTATAACATCAATGAAGCGAGTGACTGCCATTTACGTTTTTTTGAACGTTTCGGGCAAAAAACAGCTTTTTAACTAAATCAAGGGCCATAATTAAAAATCTGGTAAAGTTTGGTAAAGATCAGATGAAAAATGAAGGCTATACCGTATTGAGACAAAATATAGCATTTTTAACTAAATCAAGAGCCACAACTCCTCTGTTACTGGTCCGACTGGTCCAACATAGAGCTAAAAAAAATATATATAGATACATATAAAAAGGAATAAATTCCAAAAAAAAAAAAAAAAAAGATTAAAAAAAAGAAGAAATAATTTAAAAAAAAAAAAGATTAAAAAAAATAAAAAAATAAATAAATTATAATTAAAATAGAATTTAAAATAATATAAAAAAGACAGTCGTAAAAGCTGGTAAAGTTTGGCAAAGATCAGATGCAAAATGAAGGCCCTTTCGTACGACGAGGCAAATTATAGCATTTTTAACAAAATCAAGGGCCATAACTCCGCTGTTACTGGGCCGATCTGGTTGTTTTTCGAACCTGATCAAGCTTTCATAGACATTAACAATATGATGAAGTTTGGTAAAGATCGGATGAAAAATGAAGGCCTTATCGTCTTAACGAGACAAAATATATCATTTTGAAGTAAATCAAGGGCCATAACTCCAATGTAACTGGTACGATATGGCTGGTTTTCAAAATTGTTCGAGCTTTCATTGATATTAACAATCTGATCAAGTTTGGTAAAGATCGGATGAACAATGAAGCCCCTATCGTCTTAACTAGGCAAAATATAGCATTTTTAACTAAATCAAGGGCCATAACTTCGCTGTTAATGGTTCGATATGGCTGTTTTTCAAACTTGTTCGAGCTTTCAACGACATTAACAATCTGATAAAGATTGGTAAAGATCGGATGAACAACGAAGCCCCTATCGTCTTAACGATGCAAAAAATAGCATTTTTAACTAAATCAAGGGCTACAACTCCGCTGTTACTAGTCCGATATGGCTGTTTTTCGAACTTGTCCGAGCATTCATTGATATCAACAATGTGGTAAAGTTTGGTAAAGATAGGATGAAAAACGAAGGCCCTATTGTCTTAACGAGGCAAAATATAGCAATATAGCATTTTTAACTAAATCAAGGACCATAACTCCGTTGTTACTGGTTCGATCTGGCTGGTTTTCGAACTTGTCTGAGCTTTCATTGATATTAACGATGTGGTAAAGTTTGGTAAAGATAGGATGAAAAAGAAGGCCCTATCGTCTTAACGAGGCAAAATTTAGCAATATAGCATTTTTAACTAAATCAAGGGCCATAACTCTGCTGTTACTTGTCCGATCTGGCTGGTTTTCGAACTCATCCGAGCTTTCATTGATATTAACAACCTGTTAAAGTTTGGTAAAGATCGGATGAAAAATGAAGGCCCTATCGTCTTAACGAGACAAAAGTTAACAACGGACGGACGACGGACGGACGACGGACGGACGGACACCGGACAACTCGGCATCCCATAAGCTCTGCTGGCCTTCGGCCAGTAGAGCTAAAAAATCACACCTACCATTTCATATCAAACATGCTTTCATTATCAAACGTCCTGAGTTTCTTTACTCATCGAAAGATTGCCGACAAATCGGCCTGATTGTGAATTAATCAACGTGTTAGTGTTATTGTTTCAGTGTATCGCCATTTTCAGCTCACCACGTGACAAACAGGTAAACACGTGACGTACATGTGATTTAAATGTGGTAGTCGTTTCATTGGCTAGCGGGTCGGGATTAAAATAGATCGGGTCAATTGATTGGATAATGTCGACAATGCCCACTGTCAATTTAAGTAATTTGGAGGCGGGACCTTCCGGCATGGTTGATTGTTGATAAAATTTCTCGGGGTATTGGATGATCGCCGCTGTGGATGCTAATTGCATTACATAAGCAAGTGCAATTAAAGGATTACGTTGAGAAGTGTGCTGGGGTTGTTTTATGACAGGTGGCCGACATTGTAAATTTGACAACTCTGGGACTGAAATCTTTCAAACAGTGACACGCCCGACTTTCTCTTTTTATAAAATTGGACTAGTCCGGGACTGAAATCTTTGAAAAAGTGACACGCCCGACTTTGGTTTTGGACTAGTCCCGGGCGTCGGGCTATAGGAATTGTACAGCCCTGAAACCTCTGACATGAAGTTCCAGAGAAGAAGATTTTTTTAATGTTTTTTCCCCTACAAGCCTATGTAAAACTATGACCCCTGGGGTGGGCAAAATCTGACCCTAGGGTCACCATTTGAACAAACTTGGTAAAGGACCATAATCTTATAGTAAATGCAAAATATTAACCTCTGGCTCTTGTAGTTTCAGAGAAGATTTTAAAAAAAAAAAAATCCTATACAGTATATGTCTATGTAAAACTGTGACCCCCGGGACGGGGCCAAATTTGACACCACGGTCACCATTTGAACAAACACTTGGTAGAGGACCATAAGCTTATAGCAAATGCAAAATATTAGACCTCTGGCTCTTGCAGCTTCAGAGAAGATTTTTTTCATATACAAGTCTATGTAAAACTGTGACCCCCGGGGGCAGGGCCAAATTTTACATCAGGGTCACCATTTGAACAAACTTGGTAGAGGATCATAAGCTTATAGCAATTGCAAAATATTAAACATCTGGCTCTTGCAGTTTCAGAGAAGCGGGGACAAATTTGACCCCAGGATCACCATTTGAACAAACTTAGTAGAGGACCATAAGCTGATGCTACATGCAATACATGAGACCTCGTGCCATGTGGTTTCAGAGATGATTTTTTAAAGTTTTTTCCTATATACGTCTATATGAAAAACATGCACAATCTCAATATACAAACTTTGGACCCCCCGGGGTAAGGCCATTTTTGACCCAGGGGACTTCATTTGAACAAACTTGATGGCTAGGCATTGGATAATTTTAAAAGAAAAACTGTTGAAATCTGTCCAGCGGTTCTTGAGAAGATTTTTTAAGGTTTCAACCATATATGGTAATGGCGGCCATCTTGGATGTCGCCTGACCTAATTTTAACAAATCTAAAAAGCATTCATCTAAGGATCATCCACGTGAAGTTTGGTCAAAATTGGCCAAGCGGTTTCTGAGGAGAAGTCGTTTGAAGAAAAGTTAACGACGCAGAATGAAAAGTAATCCCAATAGATCACATTGAGCCTTCGGCTCAGGTGATCTAAATATATATAATACAGGAAAATACAAAAATAGTGGCTTTAAAGCTTCAAACATTAGTTTAATTTCCATTAGGTTTCTTCTGCAAGCTTTAGAGGAATCAAAATATTAAAATTCGCATTAATATATGAAAAGTAAACGGGTGTAACTGGACCCAAAACAGATGACATCAAAACACGCTGTCTGTGTTACACCACATATAATTTAAGCTTTCATTTTCATTGCACAGAATTAGTAAGTATTCTATCAATAACTTATATCTGTCCTCTTTTTGAAACAACAACTGGCATGTTCAATACTCAAGTTTCAAGCAACAAAATTATATCCAAAGTTTAAGTTCACATGTCATGGATGTTACAGGGACATGACAAATTGGAGTCCAGATTGCACCTTTAACCAGGATTTATAATCCGGGGAAAATTAAAATAATTAAGCAATCGCTACTCTGATCTGTTGCAACCAAGTTAATTTCCAATTACTTAGTGGTAATGCAGACAGTAATCAAAGCCTTCTCTGACCCTAAAAGCATTGTCTTTTTTTTGCGGCTTTTTAGGGTCAGAGGAACTCCTATAGTGAAAACCGGGAGATTACTAAAAACACACAGTCATGCACTTTCCTTTGCGGCGTCGGGTCGATTTTTTACGATAATTTAGCTTAACAGATCGATCAATTAATGTTTTTGAAGTACACTTTTATTTACTATATCCGCTATATTGTCATTTTGCATATTAATTAAATTCCCGTGATATTCTCGCGCGAGGTGAAGGCATTCATAATTAAACTTCTAAACTTTATGCCCCAGTCACACCAACCACGATTGCCTGTACGAATCCACTACGGATGGATTCGTAGTGAATGAATCCACTACGGATGGATTCGTAGTGAATCCGTAGTGAATCCGTAGTGTATCCTGGGTTATTCGTAGTAGTTTGTATGTATCCGTGGACCCACCCCAAGGGGTCAGCACCACAATTTTCCCATCTGTAGAGCATTCTTAGTGGGTTCGCAGCGATTCGTAGTGATACGTAGAAAATTCCCGGCATACTTGGAATGACCACGGCTTACTACGACCTACCATGACCTACTACGAGGACACTAGGGTTTCAGTAAGATTATCTCACGGTTGGAGCATGGTTTAGTATGATCTGTACACAAACTTATATGGCCTATTACGATCTAGTACGGTTTCATCGCGAATAAGGCCGAATTGCTGAAATGCAGGCCTTTTTATTGCGCGAATGCGGATCCCCGTGGGGAACCGTGACACACTCGTGACACTCCATACTAGTCCGTAGCTGTCCATACTCGAACCGTAGTGGTTCCAGTCATTTACACATGTCAATCGCGGTGTTTCCTGTGCCAACCTTGCTGCTCCTTACTGTTACCGTACTCAAACTGTAATGTATTCGTAGTAGTTCGTAGTATTTTTGAGAAATGCCCATCCTGGGGGGACAACCGTAGTGGTTTCGGTGAGACATTCGTGGTTGGTGTGACTTGGCCATTAAAGAGAAAGAATTGGATGTTGTTCAGAGTGGAAAAGTTGGTCGCAATTTTAAAATTGTTTGAATTTTGCGAGAAATATTTATCGGCGCACTGGCCACGATCACGTGAAATTTGACTTGAATTTTGAAGAACAAATGTTGGGGGAAAAAAAAAAAAGGTCTGAAAAGGTTGACCGTTACAACTTTATGAAGATTAATATAACAAATATTTGGGTTCAGATAGGGAAATAAATATATTGATAATCGGTTTAGATGCTCGAAATGTTAATCCAATGAATACTTACATAAATATATTGATTTAAAATCAAAAGGGTTGTTTTTACTATAGGAGTTCCTCTGACTGTACACAGCCAGATGAAATATCATAAAAAGGGCTGGTAAGGTCAGAGAAGGCAGACATTATGCAGATAGCAGTGTCATTATGACAATCAAAATACTGCCTTTGTAAAGTTTGTATGTAACATTGATACCATACTTTTATATCGAATTTCGAATCTAGGTTACGACCAACGAGTCCATTTTACACTATATATATATAACACAGTCTATAGCAGCTCCCATTCAAACTGCTATAATTTTTCTAATAAATACTTGTTTCATACCAAGTACTTTTCAGAACACCCACTGATTAATTTCTGTATTTAAATGATTGCAGTTCATGCAAAAGAACCATGAACTGAAGATTTTGACTGCTTGACGGCAAAAGAAACATGAACTGAAGATTTTGACTGCTTGACCTAATGAATTCACACTTTGGAAAGTAGCTAAAAAGTATCCACGATCCCTGTCCCTTATGAAATTCCTGGCAAACATTTGTTGTAAGCGTCCGCCAATCCAACCGGAAGTGTGCCTTCGTTGTCAGCATATATGTCAGTGAGAGGTTGAACACTTAATATTCGAGTGTCCATGTGTTGATAGCGATAGATTACGGAGTGCACTGTATTTCAACTCATTAAGTGTTTATCTTGGTGACATGTTTTTGCATCTACCTAGGCTCGAACTTATTACCTACATTTTTGGCAAAGTTGATGACAATTTGATGTTTATGCTAGATACCGAACTGTATCCGTCGTTCCTGATTATGTGTGCAGAGTTCTTGAAACAAATATATGCTTAAAATTGTGATTATGCGATGCAACTGATTTACTATACGTGCTCGCTCACCATGTTTTCAATCCCACTGTTTCAGTTTCCATTTCGTTTTCGGAGAAACTTTTACCTGTCTGCATGCCGACTCTTACTGGGAAAATAACTATGGTCGATATATCATGCAACTGATATTAATTCACAGGAAAACTGATCTTCGGGACCGATCGACGTTTGGGATCAGCCTGCTTTTTAAGACAGACTGACAACAGGCTTCTTTATTAGACATAGAGTACTAGTATATGCTGTCCCGAGAATCCGTTTTTTGTGTGATGAGCAATATATATATAAATACCATGCCATCTTGTAAATATTTTCTATCATTTTCTTCTTTTCTAAATAGTTTATACTTGTAAATGTATGCCTATAACCATATATCATGTAAATCTCCAGAAAATGGAGGCAATAAATAAAGTTATATATATTGGACCATGATTTGAATTAAATTTATCCATATTGGTGTTTTAAAATCACACAACACCAAAAGAAGATACACAGATGTTCACAAAAAACAAAGCTTTTAATATAATTAGGCCAAATAAAATTATACCTGTGTTTACTGTAACATTGCTGAAAAAAATTGGGTAGTTAGGTAGGCATTTTATTTTATTTTTTTATTTTATGGCGAAGTTAATTTAAGGTGGCGATGAGCTTTGATGAATGGGAAAATGTGGTATTTTAAAAACTACAATAGATAACAATATGAAATTGTGTATGTGTTATTGTTTCCCAAAAGGCATGGCAACAACTGGCTCTTTTCCCAATCACTTGCAATTATTGCAAAGGGGTAAAACAGTTTAATTTGTTTTTTACAAATCCGGAAGGGGGTCAGTTCCAACAGCAGGACGATGAGCACATGAGTCGGCCGTGAGAGCGTGAACATAATTATTAAAAAAAAAATAAATAAGGAGTCAGGGGTGTTTTCAGCGGGTTGGTCGGGTTACAGTAAACTCAGGTATAATTTTATTTGGCCTTATTACTACAAACTAAGTTTTATAAAGGGCTAAAGTCAGTTGATCACCAACGATAAACACCAAGTTTACCCCCTATCAGAATGTGGAGGTCTTTTATTTTATTGACCACTGATTGGTCAAATTATTTTGATGACATCATGTGAGGGTAGGCCTAAAGTGCGAAAAGGAGTCCTTTTGCGAATTTTTTGTCAATATTTTTATGTTTTGACTCCATTTTGACCATAAGAAAAGGACTCTCCGTCTACGAAAAGGAGTCATAAAATCAGTATCTAAAGCTTAATACAAATTCTTTTTATATATTAACAAACAGATTAATAGAAGATGTTTGCATTGAAAAAATAGTTAAATCAAACTTTAAATGAATTTGTTGTCAATACTTCTGTGTTTTGACATTCCTTTTACCATATGAAAAGGACTTTTCCAGTAAGAAAAGAAGTAAAACAAGAGGCCCAAGAGGGCCTGTGAACGCTCTACTGGCTGTTATACCATTGATGAATCGAGTCGTACTACATGGTGTCTAGAGTGTACACAAGGTTTTTCAAGTATATGACCTAGTGACCTAGTTTTTGACCCCATGGGACCCATTTTCGAACTTGACCAAAATATAATTAAGACATTTCGACAAAGTTTCATCAAGATCGGGTCAGAAATATGGCCTCTAGAGTGTACACAAGGTTTTTCAAGTATTTGACCTAGTGACCTAGTTTTTGACCCTGTGTGACCCATTTTCGAACTTTAGCAAGCTATAATTGAGACAAATATTCTGACAAAATTGCATCAAGATCGGGTCAAAAATATGGCCTCTAGAGTGTACACACGGTTTTTCCAAAGTTTGACCTAGTGACCTAGTTTTTAACACCATGTGACCCATTTTTGAACTTGACCAAGATATAATTAAGACAAACATTTTGACAAAGTTTCATCAAGATTGGGTCAGAAATACAGCTTCTAGAGTGTACACAAGGTTTTTCAAGTATTTGACCTAGTGACCTAGTTTTTAACCCCATGTGACCCATTTTCAAACTTGACCAAGATATAATTAAGACAAACATTCTGACAAAGTTGCATCAAGCTCGGGTCAAAAATATGGCCTCTAGAGTGTACACAAGGTTTTTCCAATATTTGACCTAGTGACCTAGTTTTTAACTTCATGTGACCCATTTCCGAACTTGATCAAGATATAATTAAGATAAACAATTTGACAAAGTTTCATCAAGATTGGGTAACAAATATGACCTCTAGAGTGTACACAAGTTTTTTCAAGTATTTGACCTAGTGACCTAGTTTTTGACCCCACATGACCCATTTTTGAACTTGACCAAGATTTCATTGAGACAAACATTCTGACAAAGTTTCATGATGATTGCATCAGAAATGTGGCCTCTAGAGTTTACACAAGAAAAGTTAACGGACGACGGAAAACGGACAACACACCATCCCATAAGCTAAAAACAAACTTTACCGAGCTGTTATTAACATTAACAATCTGGTAAAGTTTGGTAAAGATCGAATGAAAAAAAATATGGCGTCTGGAGTGTACACAAGGTTTTTCAAGTATTTGACCTAGTGACCTAGTTTTTGACCCCATGGGACCCATTTTCGAACTTGACCAAAATATAAATAAGACAACATTTCGACAAAGTTTCGTCTGATCGAGTCAGAAATATGGCCTCTAGAGTGTACACAAGGTTTTTCAAGTATTTGACCTAGTGACCTAGTTTTCGACCCTGTGTGAACCATTTTCGAATTTTAGCAAGCTATAATTGAGACAAATATTCTGACAAAATTGCATCAAGATCGGGTCAAAAATATGGCGTCTAGAGTGTACACACGGTTTTTCCAAAGTCTGACCTAGTGACCTAGTTTTTAATACCATGTGACCCATTTTTGAACTTTACCAAGATATAATTAAGACAAACATTTTGACAAAGTTTCATCAAGATTGGGTCAGAAATACAGCTTCTAGAGTGTACACAAGATTTTTCAAGTATTTGACCTAATGACCTAGTTTTTAACCCCATGTGACCTATTTTCAAACTTGACCAAGATATAATTAAGACAAACATTCTGACAAAGTTGCATCAAGCTCGGGTCAAAAATATGGCCTCTAGAGTGTACACAAGGTTTTTCCAATATTTGACCTAGTGACCTAGTTTTTAACTTCATGTGACCCATTTCCGAACTTGATCAAGATATAATTAAGATAAACAATTTGACAAAGTTTCATCAAGATTGGGTAACAAATATGACCTCTAGAGTTTTACACAAGTTTTTTCAAGTATTTGACCTAGTGACCTAGTTTTTGACCCCACATGACCCATTTTTGAACTTGACCGAGATTTCATTGAGACAAACATTCTGACAAAGTTTCATCAAGATCGGGTCAAAAATATGGCCTCTAGAGTGTACACACGGTTTTTTCAAAGTTTGACACAGTGACCTAGTTTTTAACACCATGTGACCCATTTTTGAACTTGACCAAGATATAATTAAGACAAACATTTTGACAAAGTTTCATCAAGATTGGGTCAGAAATACGACTTCTAGAGTGTACACAAGGTTTTTCAAGTATTTGACCTAGTGACCTAGTTTTTAACCCCATGTGACCCATTTTCAAACTTGACCAAGATATAATTAAGACAAACATTCTGACAAAGTTGCATCAAGCTCGGGTCTAAAATATGGCCTCTAGAGTGTACACAAGGTTTTTCAAGTATTTGACCTAGTGACCTAGTTTTTGACCCCATGGGACCCATTTTCGAACTTGACCAAAATATAAATAAGACAACATTTCGACAAAGTTTCATCAAGATCGGGTCAGAAATATGGCCTCTAGAGTGTACACAAGGTTTTTCAAGTATTTGACATAGTGACCTAGTTTTCGACCCTGTGGGACCCATTTTCGAATTTTCGCAAGCTATAATTGAGACAAATATTCTGACAAAATTGCATCAAGATCGGGTCAAAAATATGGCCTCTAGAGTGTACACACGGTTTTTCCAAAGTTTGACCTAGTGACCTAGTTTTTAACACCATGTGACCCATTTTTGAACTTGACCAAGATATAATTAAGACAAACATTTTGACAAAGTTTCATCAAGATTGGGTCAGAAATACGGAAATATTTGACCTAGTGACCTAGTTTTTGACCCCACATGACCCATTTTTGAACTTGACCGAGATTTCATTGAGACAAACATTCTGACAAAGTTTCATCAAGATTGGGTCAGAAATACGGCTTCTAGAGTGTACACAAGGTTTTTCAAGTATTTGACCTAGTGACCTAGTTTTTAACCCCATGTGACCCATTTTCAAACTTGACCAAGATATAATTAAGACAAACATTCTGACAAAGTTGCATCAAGCTCGGGTCAAAAATATGGCCTCTAGAGTGTACACAAGGTTTTTCCAATATTTGACCTAGTGACCTAGTTTTTGACCCCACATGACCCATTTTCGAACTTGACAGAGATTTCATTGAGACAAACATTCTGACAAAGTTTCATGATGATTGCATCAGAAATGTGGCCTCTAGAGTGTACACAAGCAAAAGTTAACGGACGGACGGACAACGGACAACACACCATCCCATAAGCTCTGCTGGCCCTTGGCCAGTAGAGCTAAAAATCAATATCTTAAAATATTATACAAATTCTGTTTATATAATAATTTATTTACTGCAAACATATTCCACAGACATATTAATAAACAGATAGGAAACTTCCTATCTTAACCAGTGAAGTAACCAAAATATCACGTGGCACCTTAACTTTTCCTTCTATCTCCTCTCTCAGTTATTCACTAATTTTGATGAGAATACATTCAAACGATTCATAGTGAATAGCAAAATGGTATTATAATAATTTATGTTATTTTGAAAGTAAGAAATTGTATAAAAAAATGTTTAAAGTTAAAAATGTCATCATTTTTCGCTTTCTCTTAAAAATCAAGGTTTTGACATAGTCAAAGTTTCCGTCAAACTCCTTTTTTGCTCTAAAATGCTCTAGAATGAAAAATACTATCATTGGAAAGAAAATTAAATTTGTGATGGTATTTGGCATGAATGAAACTTGTATATATAAAACTCTTCATAATATGTGTGTTTAAAGTTGGGAAATAATTTTCGCACTGTGCCACGTGAAATTTAGATAATTTTCGTAGTGTCAAATCTATTTGTTATTAGGTCTGTGCATATTCTATCAGGGCTCTGGAAATATTTTGAAAATCCACTTGCCCAGGGCAAGTGGATTTTCAAAATCCACTTGCCCTGTTCAAAATCCACTTGCCCTGTCCAAAATGTCACTTGCCCCAAATTCAAAAGTCACTTGCCCCAAAATCAAGCCTTTGTCAACGTACCAAACTTTTCTAGACGCTGCGCGCCACCGACGTATCCATGGTGGGTAGTAGATTACGTTTAGGGCTGGATTTCACTGGAGAATCACGAGAAATAGATCCATTTTCAGATTGGCTGGGAGAACACAAATCAACACCATCACTACTATCCTTAAATCCAAGTTCACTGTCAGACTGACCACCAGAATCACACAAATCAACATTTCTAAGATCACCAGGTGTATTTTCCTCAGTAATTTTAGACACATGTTTAGGTTTTGTCCTTACAAGGAACGTAATAGAGACATGGTTAATTTGTAACTTTTTTTGTTAGATTGTTGAAATAAAGAAGGATCATTTATTAAATACTGCATCATGTAATTACCCACAGGAATCGGACATATTGTAAAAGCATGTAATAAACCACATTGACTATCCACTACTAGTATATTAAAATATTTTTTTATATACATGCGGGGACCTACATATGGGGATTTTGTAGTAACTGCAAACAAAACATCTGCCTACTCAGCTTTAATCGTCAACGCCAGGCCACACATAAAGTGATAATCGTGTTACCAAATGTGCCAAACAAAATACAAACTCGCAAACAAAGTTTGTTTAATAATATGTGTCAAAATAACTTCAATAAAGCAACCCGCTGCATTCACATACATGTACCTTCCTTAATTAGTGCCAGTAATTAATTTCTACTTTATTTGTGTATAGTACAGTACTTGCCGTAATCGTTTATAAATTGCTGTTTGTTTACAATTTTCCAATGACCCTCGTTTCACCTTTTACACAGCTATAAGTACTTGGCGGACTGATCAGTGTGTATTCATTACCTTTTCCGACAACATTCAGCGTCAATACACAATATGCGTTGCATAAAATCTTGGTGCGGTTATACTCTTCAAACATAATTCGAAAGTACGGCTAAACATATGATTTATGTTGCGCGTAAAATAATGCATAACAGAAGTCTACAAACTTTACAATGGTTACGTTTTATCGATTATAATTGGATTAATTTGATTATAATTGGATTAATTTTTGGGATGGTCTTATCATGTTAGTAGAGGACACACTTCAGTATAAATATGGAGATGAATATTATTAATGCTATCGGCGCATGGACATTTTTGATTGGCACCTCAAACTTTCCTCGGCCAATCAGGTTTTGACAAACTGTAAAAGTGGGAGGGATTTCTTAATTACCGCTCGCGGCGAAAGCGATGGGTACGTAATCGACACACTTTATGATAAGCCGAGTTTTCGTTTTATTTTTTGTCTAAAACGGAAACGTCCAGTCGGGCAAGTGTCGGACAACCAGATTTGCGAAGGACACCTGCCCGCACCCAAATTCCACTTGCCCGGGGCGTCGGGCAACCATATTTCCGGAGCCCTGTCTATTAATCTATTTCTAAATATATAAGAATACTGTGTATACAGCTTTAGATATTGATTTTTTCTCCTTCTCGTAGACGAGAAGTCCTTTTTCGTATGGTCAAAATGGAGTCAAAACACAAAAGTATTGACAAAAAAAATATTTCAAGTTTGATTTAACTATTTTTTTTTTACTGCAAACATATTTCATTAGTCTGTTTCTAAATATATATATAAAAATAATTTGCACAATGATTCATATATAGATTTTATGGCTCCTTTTTGTAGCGGAATCTCCTTTTCGCACTTTAGGCCTACCGGTCATGTGCGACACAAAACAATATTTTCTTCCACGGCAGTCGAGGAAGAATTTTGCACACACCAACACGATTCATACTTTATACTGTACTGTTTATACTGTAGTCGAAGCCGGTGTAAATCAATAGGTTTCTTATGCCCGTTTAGAATAGGTTGTTTTCCCAGTCTGGTTATGAATTAAAAAAAAATCATAAGTAAAAATTTCAAAATGACTTCCGGTTCCTTATAGGTTTTTCGGTGTGAATTTATTAGGATGATTTGCCCAGTGTTGATTTAGCCTTCGTTTAAAGGAATTAAGGGTGGATGCCTCAATCGCTGTGTCTGAGAGTTTGTTCCAAGAGTCTAGGACTCTGTATAAATTTGTAAGCAAATGAATTTTTCCTAATATCAAAAATTATTTCTTGCTCTTTTTTTTCATAATGCAATTGCTCGCGAATGATGGAGCAAGCGTGCCATTGCACAAGCGTACCGGGAGCAAGCGTACCACTTTCCGAGAGCAAGCGTACCACATATATAGATATATAGTGATTCATTGGTATATCAATTATCTAGTATATCGAATATAAAACATAATGGATCATTGATAATAAGCAGTGAAATTATTAATTTATTGATCATATATTGATATTTAGGTGAATGCCGAGATAAATGACGAAAAAAAAAGTTGTATGTGTATGCATGACTATATTCTCATTATTTATGGTACATTTAAGCATCCACTTCTCTCGGTTAATGATCTTTAAAATAATTTATTTAAATTATGTAACAATGTTTATTTACCTTTATAGTATACGTCCGTATTTATATCGATTCATTTAGAGTAATGTATAGTTTCCAAGCACACTAATTTATCCCATTAAAGTATCCAATACCATAATATCAACTTATTATTATCTCTCTCTGTAATACTATGTCTATGAAAATATAATAACATAAACAGTTCTTAATACTAGTATTCTTCATTTGCATAATTTAATTTAACTCATTTTGGCATTTTTATTTCGGTCGGCTGATACAAGAACAGTACGCTTTCAAAAAGAAAAGACGTAACAATTACACACGCTCTGTGCTCAGACGGACGCGCAAACGCATGCTTCATTTTGATACACGCGCAATAAATAAAATATAAGATCGCATTCACTCCAGACTCATGCGTCTGGGTCTCAGCACGAGTTATAACGAAAACCACAAACAAATTAGCACCTATGTTACCAATATATATTCTATATATGGGACGCTTGCTCCTAAAATGGTACGCTTATGTAATGGTACGTTTGCTCCTGCATCGATTGCTCGCTATAGCATCGTTAAAAGACGTTTTCTATACGTAAGCATGTCGTCCAATGCTGAACTTAACTAGAATTTAGCATTTTTAAAAGGTTTTCCATCTTCCTTTGGGCGTAACACTTGAAAAATACTTACCAACCCTCCCCACGCCTTTCAGTTTCAATATTATCCGCCATTGTTGTTGGTGGTACACCTAAAATGGCCACCTAAAATACCGGTTGGTATAAACGGCGAAAAGGAATGTTTAAGCGAAAAGAAGCGAAAAGGAATTCCCGTGAGCGAAAAGGAATGTGTTTAGTATATTTTGGGCTTAATTAAGTTGTTTAGGGACATACTTTTTATTTGCTTCATTAATTAAACATGATATTACTATAACAATATTCTTTATTAAATATAATTATGAAATTTAAGATGAAAGAGGTGTAGGTCCTAGTTTAGTCGGAAGCAAACAGGAAATCCCGCGAGCGAAAAGGAACCTACTGTTTACTTATTATAATATGAATAAGGCACTGCCTCATGGCGAGCGTCGGTTTAAGTAAATAAAATGGTTACATTGTGTAATATTACTCATACTGTAATACCTTATAACATAGGGATTTTCTAAACCCAACTCAGTTGCTCCGTTCTAAGGGACACAAAAAAAACGCAACCCACTACTATTCACATACAAACTTTGCGATCATCACATAAAAAAACCTAATTCAACAAATTATTTAAGCATAACTATTCGAAATCGAAATGGGGATCTACACATTATACTCTATTACTTCCAAATCAAACCGTGCAGCACTGTGGTCTAGTGGTAGAGCGTTGGACCCATGATCCAAAAGTCGTGAGTTCGATTCCCGCCATTGCGTTGTGTCCCTGAGCAAGACACTTTATCTGCATTGCTTAGTACTGGTTCTACCCAGGAAGACATCGAGAGTGATTCAAATAAGTTCATAGAGCTTTCGTTACAATCGATGTAAAATAAATAAGTTTAAACTAAATCAAACCAAGCACTGCAGTGTGATTTCCATTGTAATGATGGCAGGGCTTTTACCCACTAAAAATTGTGAAGACTCCCGACCCTAGCCTGGTCATTTTGGTGGAGAAAAAAAAGCGTGAATACATGCATTGTTTTTGTGGGAGCAAGATAATTGAATTGAATTGAATTGTATTTTATAGTCACATCAACAGCTAAGGTCATATGGCGACTTTCCAGCTTCCACTTTCTTCTATGAACATATCCAGAACAAAACAATATTGAACAATTTATGAGGTGGAAATGTTTTCCAAAATAAATAAAATAATAATATTAAATAAAATAAATAAATTAATAATAATAATTGTGAAGCAAATCGGCCACAGTTGTGAAAAAAATGACTTAAATAGTGAGTAAGTGTCAGGAGAACTTGAATAAGCATGATCAGTATAATTATGTATGCATACTTTTTTTATGAGACTTCTCAGGATGATCGAATCTATTCCTATTTCCTAAATGTAAATGCCTTCACTTAGCAGCAATGATCAGGTAGGAAGGAATAGGAATGAATTGTTTCATGTGATACTGAATGTTGCGTTGTAAACCTTCTCGCCTCTCACCGCTGCAGGTTCGAATCCCACTGGGAGCTCGAATTGTGAGGATGTGTCGATCCTTACGGATTGCGGGAGGTGTATAGTACTGATTCTATAGTACTGGTTCTACCCAGGACAAGTGGGTGGTCTGCCTCCACCATCCAAAAATCCACCGTCATATATAACCTTACATGTGTTGAAAATGACGTAAAACACCATACAACCAAACAAACAAACAAACAAATCATTGATGATGTGTCATTTGAAATAATCAGTTTGTTTAATACCTTGTTCCCAAGTCACCACTCTCTACATCCCCTCTTGAAATTAAAATTGCGTCGAACGTCACTGACTGACGTAATCAGCATTGGAAATTGTCATAATGGTGACGTACTATTACGTCTACAGTACAGTAGGTGCTTCACTTTTTCTACAAAGAACAAAAAAGGTTTACGTTTGTGCTTTCAAGTAAAATAAAGGATATTTCACTTACCGTCTTTGGTTTCGCATAAACAATTTAAGGATAAAAAGGTAGGCGAATAATTATTATTGCATATAACTATTGTTTCAGGTGAATTTTTATTATTAATAAGTGTAATTGAGACTTAAATGGCGCAGTGGGTCGTTAAATACAATTTGAACAAAAAACAATGACACAGTTCACACAATCTCAGACATTTATTACTATTAGGTAGGATGGTCAGCGCTTAGCCAGCTTTCTTAGTCCTTTTGTCATATTGTATTTTCAATGAAATTGGACTGCTTTCAAGTATGTAGATCAGATATAAAAAAAATAGATCTAGTAAAACTAACTTACATATTGACTCAATCACTTTTATTTAAACATAATCAAGCATTAAATCTTTGATTTTGTTGTTGCTGAACAGTGGCAAGCGTCGTTTGAAGTTAATAGACTAGAGCGATTAAATAATGTGTGCAATACTCATACTGTTATGCCTTACATTGTACATCAGTGGAGTTTTCTAAACTCAATGCAAAATCAAAACATCTGCTCGAGTGCTTCTACATCAAATTTGATTCATATTTTGGATTGTTTTTACATTTGTTGGTGTTTCTAAATGAATCATTTTGACTTATACTTTTACTGCAATCAAAGACTGATTATAGTTTTGCCCTTCACAAAGGTAGTACCTAGTACTTTGAGTGTAATGCCAGTGATGGTCCTTGATTGGAAAATAAAAGTTATTCTATTCTATTTTAAGCCAGAGAACCAGGCTATTATATTCTATATATTTTTTTTTAAATAATAAATACTGACGCATTCACTTTTATTTAAACGTAATCAAGCTTTAAATCGTGGATTTTGTTATTTTTGAACAAATTAGATAAATAAATATGTTGGACTGAGTCAGCGAAAACACTGAATAGAAAATCGAAAACAAACTTAATTTACATGTATGTTATATTCAATGCACAAGACCTCGCTTCGCTCGGTGAAATTAGCTGTATAACGTCGCTTCGCTCGATGTTATCTCGGTGTAATTAGCTTTATTTTCCTTCGAGTAACACCTCGCTCCGCTAGGCGTTCATGTGAGGTTATAACGACGTGCTAGAAATACGATTCACCTGCACGGTGCACCGTTTTACTTGCATGATGCAACTTTACGGGCAGGTAACTCTAGCGGTTTGACGAAGATTTTTATTGCCTTAGTATGGCAATTTCAGAAAATCAACAACGCGTTAACCGTAAGGCGAGCTTACGCTCGCGATTAGTATTATATGTTTGTTTAATTATTTAACATATTTTAGTAGTTTTTTAAATTGAATTTGAAATTGGACTGTGTAGGCTACCTTTGTAAATACAATGCAATATGTGCGCATTTATTTGCAAATAAAAGAGATCTTGTAATAATAACATAGATTAATATACTTTTTTAAACATAATATCAGCAGACAGTTCTTATTCTATAACGCCATACATATCACGGTGCATATGAAGTTAATAAGTAATATATTTTATAAAAAACATTACATTAAAATATATTAAACTCAACATGTTGCAATAATACCCCTTTCATAAATTGCAACTGCTGTTGTTGTTTTTTTCTCATTATCTTATTAACGTTATAGATTTGAAAATCGTATATTGACAATAGTTTATATAACATAGTTGCACGTGCTTAATACACGTGCTGTTGTCTGTCGGAGGTATCGTTCTGGTTTGATTGGTTGAAATGGATAAATGATTGACAACTGGCGATATGTTAATTACTGTGCTGCTCACACTTCCTGCTATAAAGAAGCCATACGTTTAATGATCCGAAGTCGCCGGTTAAATCCCGACTTACATATGCCGATATGGTTGTTAAAACTGTTGATATTAAGAGACACATTCCCACTAGCTCTCTTAAAACTAACCTGGTCCCTGTGTTAAACGGGAATACGTCTACTGTGGATCAACGCCCCTCACATAAAATAGACATTACACAGTATTCATACCAAGACAATAGATTCTATAGGAAACAAGGGGGACAGATCCACAGACTAAATAAGCAAGTGCTCTCACCCTCTATTTTGATCCCACAGACCCCAGTGATACCCTTTAGTACTTCCCCTGATACATTCCCTATTTTAATTATAGACGAAACAATAACCGAACAATCTATCTCCCCTAATAGCCAAGCACGGAATCAAATCGAAATCCCACCAAGGTCTCAAAACAAAAGTTCATTACTCCATCTAACACCCCGGAGCGAAAAATTAAACAATCTACACCAAACTCTTCTGATTATTCATTGGGCACTTCAAAAACTATTAACGACTGCAGCATGTTCAATGTAACCCAAAATACATCACTTTTAACTATAGATAACTCTTTCAGCTTCTCATCAACAACGGCAAAAACCTTAGAACAGATTTCAATACTAGATCTGGTGGGGATCGATGAAACTGCGACTATTAGTACCCCGATTAAAAACACACCTACATTTTACGATAACTCGTCTCAAACCACCCCAGTAAAAGTCCAAGTACTAAACAATTCTATTCCTATAATTACCAACATTGAAATACTTACAAAATTAACGATTAGATTGATAAACGAAAAATCTAGACCTACTGGCCCGTTGTTAATCAATCACATACATAGGGAGATCCTTAAGGGCATAGTGGGTCCTAGGTGTATTGACCAACCTCCCTCCCACACCCATAATACACTGGACAACCCCACCCCCCTCCTGGCCCCATACTTCCTCCAGAAAATCTGATATTGAATAAGCATAAGCCACACAATTTTACTAGCAAAAATAATAGCAAGATAAACATAAAGAAAACACCGAGGAAAACTCAAGGAACCCTTAAAGGAACTAAAACTCCACGTAAACCAACTTCTTCCTCGGTGGCAACTAAACGACAAAATTCAAATCTTAAAAAGTGTATAAATAATTTCTTTTCGAAGTGAATAAATCTGTGAATATTATATATTTTAATGCCGGAGGCTTAACCCATGTAAAGCACTCTGAGATCAAAGTATTCCTGGACCTTAATCCTGAAGTTGATATTCTTTGTATTCAGGAAACCAAATTTAATAAAAAGACATTCAAATCTATTCCCGGTTTTAAGCATGAATTTAAATTTTATGATAATAATAGAGCTAGTGATACCAATACGTGTGGAGGGTTGGCCGTCTACTTCAAAAATTATATTAATTATGAAAAGATTGAAATTTTAGATCCGAAAGATACAGATGGTTTTACAGCCATTGAAGTAAAATTATTTAAAATCTACTTTCAAGATTTTACTTTTATTCTGTCAAATTTATACGCACGTCATTGTGACTACCAATCTCTTAAAACAATATACGATGTTATTCTACCTTTAAAGGTAAAGAATATTCTTCTTTCAGGCGATTTTAACGCCCATCACTTTGCATGGGGCTCGGAAAAAAATACAAAACAAGGAAAAGCAATAGTCAAATGGTTGGACGAGTTCGATCTAGTCCTCCTGAATGACGGCTCCCCCACACGGACAGTATTACCGGATAATTGGGGTTCTGACCATTTTCCTATACGTATGTCAATACAACTAAGTTCTAAAATTAATCAAGAAAGTTACAATCAAAACAAGTTCAGTTTCAATAAGGCAGACTGGGATCTTTTTAATATACTTTTGTAAAGATATTAATCTAGATAATATACAATCTGATAATATCAACAATTTTAATAACAAGTTAACCGATAGTCTTCTTAATATTATGCATGAAAGTATTCCAACATATAATAACAACCCCAAAAAGAAAAATGTCCCATGGTGGAATTCAGAATGCAAAGCAGCAGTTAAAAAATAGAAAATATCTTCTGAATAAACTCAAAAAAGACGCCTCTGAAATAAATCTATTAAATTATAAAAAGGCGGAACAGGAAGCTAAAACAGTTATAACCCAAGCCAAGAAAAATAACTCGGAAACATTCATTAATACTTGTTCCTTAAAACAAAACAATTCAAAAACATTTTGGGATAAAATTAATAAAATACGTGGCAACTCTTTTTCCAGCATTCCCCTTCTTAAAACAAAATTCAGTAATGCCACAACTAACAAAGACAAAGCTAATTTACTAGCTAAACACTTTGCCAAAGTTTCAAGCAAAGAAAATCTTTCAGAGGCAACGATCAATTATCAGACGGTCTTTGAAACCGAATTTAAAAATAAAATAAATAATAATAATATTGAAGATGACGATTCCACCTTAAATATACCATTTACTCTAATGGAATTAAAAGATGCAATTGCTAGCAGGAAAAATTCAGCCGTGGGACCCGATAAACTCTCATATCAACTATTCAAACATATGCCGGATTCTACTTTAAATATTTGGCTTACTCTGTATAATAAAATATGGTCTGAGAATGGGGTACAATCTATTACCGGCTAGTTTAGGCAGCCACATAATTAACGACCTTCATAAGGATTGTCCTAACTGCCTAGTCCATTTTACAACGGAACATTATTTACTAGATTGTAGTCAGTTTGAAATACAGAGAGATATCTTAAAATTAGAATTGCTAAACTTATCATTACCCTTTAATTTAACTAACATTTTAGATCCTATCAAAAAAAATAGAGTTCAAGTATTAATCGCTCTCAGTTCTTTCATCCTGGGCACACAATTTGAAAAGAAGATTTAGACTAAACTACAATGTTGGACGGCCCAGTGGATTAGCTTGCATGTTTTGTCTGCTGGGCTCGAAAACACTGATGGTTCGATTTAAATTCGTTTATTCAGTATAATTCTACCAAATTGTAAACCCTTTCTATTAGAGTGCAGATAATCGTCGTATTTAACATTATATAAACGTCATATGATTACTTATTAGTCTACGTAAGTAACAACATAATATATAAACTTCTTAAGAATAACATAGTCTACTTATATAGTAGACGAAATTTGGGTCATACTCAATACTGACTGCCACCTGGTTAGACGGTCGCTGTACTGGCTCTCTGGGTGGTAGTCAACACAGAGACGTACGTTATTCTTCATATGAATATTATAAACTACTTAATTAATACAGTTATAATATGGGACTGATCCGGTGGACGCGTTGGGGCGATTTTTGAGTCTGATGACAACGCAGGCACAACGGTCCAGGACCAATCACATACTTTTATATAAATAATGCGCCATGACCAAGTGAGTGTGGGGACTGCCCTGCCTCATGGCGCCGTGGACATGTCTAGCTGACTTTTGATAGGACTCCATGACAGGATGAGTGTGGGGTCAACCCTATACTTTTGGTGTCATGGAGATGCTTATTAAATATTAAATATGTCCTAAAAATGTCCTAAATGTTTATCTTATAACACTACTTTGTATGACCCCACCAGCCCCGGTGTGTGATTTTAATATTTGGTTGTTTTATATCAACAGTTAAGTTAATAGAAATTCCTGGCTGTCCTATTTAGTTTTATATATGCTTATTACTTCACATTGATTTTATATCAACAGCTGGGAAGATGCTATTTTTAGATTGATCTGACGCACACATCGGGATAACGGGGTACATAATATTAACATGTAAAACCTATGTATACCTCTGCTTCATGCCCTCCCCAGTGTGGCCTCCCCGTGGCTTTGGCGGAGGGACACACTCCATTTAACGTTTTTGCTCTCATAAGCGTAAAACTCATTCTGAATTATTTTATATTGAGAGATTTGGAGTGATGTCTTACTAACAACACTGGATATTTTAACGATTTCTTTTTTAACATTATATGCTTATAATTATAAGAGTCCATTCCCTTTGGAAGGGAGCATGAAGCAGACAAAACATGGATTATGTATATATGTACATATTAAGTTAAATCATTTTTAAGAAATGGTGACGCGCTGGCGCTGGAAAATAAAATTGTTATTTATAATCCTCGATTGAATTTTATATATAAAATAGACCAACATGAGCTTATTCCACCTGTGTCCCCATCACTCAGCCTCTGCCAAGTTAATCTTCTTGTGTCCCTGCAAACCATCTATTGCCATGTCTTGCGTCTGCTTGGATCCTGCCATCCGTGCGTGATTGATAAGCATTAGTAACATTATTTAAACTACTAAGATTATTATAAATAAACTACTATTGAAAACCTCGCCAAAAGGCCTAGTTGCCAACGGCGAGGAAAAATAAAACCTTATACTACTACTACGACACGCGGCGTTACATATGTTGGCAAGGTCTATATAAGCTTCAAAATTCAAAATTACACCTTTAAAAGTCCAGACTCTATTGTGCCCATCGCGTCAGGTATACCTTGACGTGTTCGTTGGCGGAGGGACTATAAACCTTAGAACTACACACACACACACACACACACACTGACACGCGGCGTTTTACCAGCTGTATACAATTATTATAATTAATATTAATGATTGAACAAACGCAATGTGTGTAGAAAAGATTGCCGTGTACCTTTGCTTTAAAGTATTTAAGTCACGAAACAAAACACTATATAACAATTAGCTATTTCTAAATACTAGTATAATTGTGAATTTCCTCGTATATTTGGAAGAACGGTAGTTGTATACATCTCAGCTTGTTTAAAAAGTGTGTCCTACAATGAATTGTTATATAATCAGTTGTAAAAACATCAGCCATTGAGAACATTATATTTGATAGGATTAGTATGTGGCACACATTGATTGTATGGTTGGTGTTGTATTTGCAATGTAATGTAATGTCATCAGTTGTAGAAACACCGTACCGCCTGTAAGCGTGAGCGTCTTGGTGAAGACTAATTTATAGTTATTTGTAATATACCATACTTTTATATTAATGCACCCGTACGTGATTAATTAGCGCAAGATAGCATATGTGACCATTTCACGACTAACTGTGTAAAACGCTTATGTGTTTCAATTTGTTATTTAATTCATATACTTGTTTGTCGGTATTACGTACCTGTCTAATTAAGTTGTTTTTCTACCTCTACAGACATGCAAGACTTGGTCACACAACCAGCGTCAGTCCCTCGACCTAAAAGAGCTCCGTGAGTGGGAAAAGACGCCATTGGAATACATCTGCCTGCGATGCCGTAGTAATGACGACGGTTTCCTTTGATTTCTTAATGGGCTCTGTGAGACTTAATCAGGTAATATGACTGAATATGCTGATGTAAACATAATCCTTACCTAAATAAATTCGTTCCAAATGCCTGTAAAAACGGCTAAACGTATAATGGCCTATTTGGGTAATTTTATTTCACTTCCGATTTCCCGACTTTTGAATTCCAAATTGAAATTCGTATTTTAAATTATCAAAAAAATACAAAAAAATTATAATACTACGATAAATACAATATCAGAGAATTCAGAAGTCGGAAAATTTGAAATGAAATACATGTATGCAAATGGCTATTTAATCATCTATCATGACACAAGTTTAACCAAGTTATTAAGTAAAATTATACGTTCCAAATGCCTGTAAAAACGGCTAAACGTATCTAACATCTACCATATTGTCAATTTTGCTAATTTTAGTTCACTTCCGATTTCCCGACTTTTGAATTCCAAATTTTGAAATTCGTATTTTAAGTTATCAAAAAAAATACAAAAAATTTATAATACTATATAATACTACGATAAATACAATATCAGAGAATTCAGAAGTCGGACAATTTGAAATGAAATAAAAGTATGCCGATGGCTATTTACTCATCTATCATGACACAAGTTTAACAAAGTTATTAAGTAATAATACGCTCCAAATGCCAGTAAAAACGGCTGAACGTATCCCACATCTACCCTGACACAACCTTAACAGAGTCCTCAAGTAAAATTATACGTTCCAAATGCCTGTAAAAACGGCTAAACGTATCTAACATCTACCATATTGTCAATTTTGCTAATTTTAGTTCACTTCCGATTTCCCGACTTTTGAATTCCAAATTTGTGAAATTCGTATTTTAAGTTATCAAAAAAGGTACAAAAAATGTACAATACTATATTAATGCTACGATAAATACAATATCACAGAATTCAGAAGTCGGAAAATTTGCTGCCATTAATCAAAAATCATGTAATAGAACCATCAAAAAACGGCAAAATAAATTCATACTGGACTAACAATAATTGCGAAAGCGCAAATCACATTCTGAAATCAGCAACAAACTGGAAGCAGAGTTCATTGCCTGACTTCATTAAAACAATGTACAATATAATTCAGTCGGAAAAAGAAGAAACATGTAGAGCGATTCGGGGCTGTGGGAACTTCACGCTACATGAATCGTTCCGTCACCACAGGACGGATATCGACACTTGGGGCCATCGACGCATTCTTGCTAAATTTAGAAGTTGCAATCTGCCCTTAGCAATAGAAACAGGGAGATATGCTTGACCGAAAACACCTGTTAGTGAACGACTTTGTAAATTTTGTACCAAGTCAACTACAGAGGATGAAACTCATTTTTTAGTCGACTGTGATTTTTACTCAGATCTGAGATATGATCTTTTTAATACTGCAAGCCAGTTAGATAATAGATTTTTAAATTGTTCGTCTATAGAAAAATTAATTTTTCTGATGAACTATGATTCTTTACAGTACAAGTTAGCAAACCTACTTCTTAAAATGTATAAAAGACGAGTTTTAGCTTTATGAACGAATAATATTTTAACTGAATCACAGTTTACTCATTATATATATATATAAATACATTAAATACACATATATGCTCTTTTAAATTCACTACTTATATATGTGTGAATATATGCGTGGATGAATATGCATATAGAGAGAGATAAGTATATACAATTTTAACATTTAAATACATATGTGTTTGTGCAGTCACGGTTAATAAGGCTATCCAGATTTAATTTCTTTTTACCAGATATTTTAAGTTAGTACCGTATAATTTTTTTACACATTTTAAGTAATTGTTTTACATACTATAATAAATATTAAATGTAACGACGGAAGGATGCGAGTCTACAGAAGACGAGGCGAAAGGTTGAATGATGAATGTGTGTTTCAACGAGACCATTTTGGCGGGGGTTCGGTGATGGTATGGGCCGGCGTGTCTCTACACACTAAAACGGATTTAATAATAGTTCAGGGGAACCTTAATGCAATAAGGTACCAACAGAATATCTTGATCCCTGTCGCAATTCCACACCTACGAGCCGCTGGACGTGGCATGCAACTGCTTCAAGACGGAGCACCAGCCCATACCGCTCGTACAACACAACAACTTCTGCAACAACATAACGTGCGACAGTTGCCTTTCCCACCTAAGTCACCGGATTTCAATATTATTGAGCACCTGTGGGACGAACTTGACAGACGAGTTCGGAGTCGACCGGTGGCCCCTCGTAATCTCCGTGAACTTCAACAAGCCCTTACGCAGGAATGGCGCAATATTCCTCAAAGGTTCATCCATAATTATGTACTGTCAATGAGACAGAGATGTCTTCAAGTTGTGAGAGCCAGGGGAGGACATACTAGGTATTAATTACTCGATACGTAAAAGTTGTGCTGTGATAAACTGACTTTTCAGATTGTTAGAATTTTGTGGCTTTTTATTTCGTAGTGATTTTTGTTTTTTGTTATTTTTTATATCTTAATGTCCATCGATTGTGATTAAATTACATAGAAGTATGTCTTATGTATTCAGTTATTTACATTCCAAATTTGAGCGAAATCCGTTAAAAAATGACCAAATTAGAAGGTAATATGTAAGTGTCGGGTTAGATGTGGCTTTAAGTGTAGATATAATGAGATTATTGATTTGAAATATATGTGTTTTAAGTGTCTCATAGGTCGTTATTACGGCCGGGTATAAACGTTTGTTTGTGTAATATTTGAATATGTTTGTAACTTTTATATGTGACACTATAATAAACTATTAAAGTCTAAAAAGTCTAAAGTCTTGGGTGAGCTGGACGGAGGACCATAAACGAAAAACAGAAGACAAATTTCTTAACGACAAAGGCCGACGACTGAACCACACAGTGTCGTCGGATGGCACCAGGACCATCCTGCGAACCCCGACCGCTGGAAAGAAACCAAATCAAGTGAAAAGAAAGCGAGCAGAAAGGTCCCGCACACCAAATGCTAAACGCAAACTTGTGGAGTAATGTTTAGAACTGTTAATGTCGCTGATAAAGCATAAAGGATAGTGTAATGTACCTGAAATTTATTCACGATTTTGTACAAATACGAATCACATGCATATATCAACATCACCATTTCCCTCGATACATCTTTTAAACGATAGTTGGGTATATACTATTTAAATTTAACAACCAATTAACGTAATCCTATTTAATATTAATGACAAGAAAGAAAACCAAGATATTTATAACTAGGAGGTTACAGAGACGTGACAGGGCGATCTTGAAGTATTTATACATCAATTGAGTAAATATAAGTATATCGATTTATTAATCCAGTATCATTTCGACCTTCAACCTGCTTGCATAATAAATAAAATATTGAGTTTTCAATTTTTCTTTGTTATTTTACCACAGGGTTAACTATATTGTTGGTGCAAAATGGAGTTTCTTTAATATGTTGTGCAAGGCATGAAATATATTCTACTTAGCTTTCATTATGAACACAGAAATACACTTATTTAACTGTTATTTCAGTCATGTACAAAAAGGATGATACAAGCGACCCAGCAAATTACAGACCTATTTCCCTAACTTGCATTCTATGTAAGCTTCTTGAACATATTGTTGCTTCTAACCTGTCTTCTCATTTCAAACAGCATAATATACTTTATGATCTTCAACACGGCTTCCGAGAAAGACGTTCCTGTGAAACCCAGCTCCTCGGACTAGTGGATGACCTCACTAGAAACCTCTCTCTCTCTCTAAGCAAACTGACTTAATTCTCTTGGATTTTAGTAAAGCCTTTGACAAGGTCAATCATCTAAAACTTCTCTTTAAACTTCATGAACATGGCGCCTCACCGGCTGTTACTAAGTGGATTCACTCCTTTCTCATTGGTAGATCTCAAACTGTTGTTATAGAAGGGGATACTTCTTCTGAGGTACCTGTAACATCTGGTGTGCCACAAGGCTCTGTTCTCGGACCCCTTCTCTTTCTTCTTTACATAAATGATCTCCCTGAATCTATAGCCTCACAAGTGAGATTATTTGCAGATGACACCGCAGTCTACATCACTATAAATAACCCGTCTGACTGTCAAACACTACAATCTGATCTTCTTCTTCTTGAGAAATGGGAGTCCAAGTGGGACATGGAGTTCAATCCCAGTAAATGTCAAGTTCTCCATATAACCAGAAATAAAAACTCCCTAAAACACCAATATAAACTTCATGGTCAAACACTGGAAGCGCTGTCGGATGCAAAATATCTAGGCGTGGACATATCTCATGATTTATCCTGGAACACACATATAAATCGCATCACAACAACAGCAAACTGAACTTTAGGCTTCCTAAAAAGAAACATACCCACAAAACACGAAAAAGTACGCGAACTTGCATATACCACTCTCGTTAGGCCACAACTGGAATACGCATCCACAGTCTGATCACCATACACTCTCACAAACATAAATAAAGTAGAAATTATACAACGGCGCGCAGTCAGATGGGTAAAAAACAACTATTCACCATATCACAGTGTAACATATATGCAAATAAATCTTGGCTGGAGAACATTAAAAGACAGAAGAACTGACTCAAAATTGTTATTGTTTTATAAAATATGCCATCACCAGGTTGAAATTCCAATGCCTCCTTATCTCCAACACCCTATCAGAATGACAAGACACATGCACCCGAATTCTCTCATACAAATTCATACAAATGCAAACTTCTACAAATTTTCTTTTTTTCCCCACACAGTCACACTATGGAATTCGCTTCCTCATAGTATTGCTGTCCTGCCAAACATAGATCTGTTTAGGCAGTCAGTCAGCCAGTTGAATCACCATTGAGATCCGGAAGTTGTTGTTTTTAAACTCTTTTTTATTTCTTCTATTAACACTCCTTTATTTCACTTTTTCACTTAGATAGTCTTATCTATCTACTTTTAACTTTTCTCACTATTCTCACCGACAAACGCACTTTTTCCTGCTTAAAATACCCGTGAGGGGAGTACAGCAGTATAAACAGATAGACAGATAGATCTAAATTAAACGAATGTTCGGTAAATTTTTATTTTAACTCATATATTTTCACCATTAACGAAGCATCGTAGTCATAAGATTCTTTTGTTTATCAACTGACTATATCGTAATAGCCTAGTAGTAAATGGGTCCCTTTGGCATCACGAGTGCGCATGCCAGATGCAAGAAATGACAGGAAATGACGTAATCAGATGTTAAAATATTGCGAAATGGTTCAGATGGAGCTAGACCGGGTACCATGGGCCCAATCTGGCAAAAGTACCCTCAGGTAAACTTTTGAGTAAGTTACTGTGAAGCAAAGGAGAGGTGGAAGACACAGGGCTGGTATGTATTGAATGTGAAATCCTTTATTTCTGAAACATTTAACTTGCTTCTAGCGAAAACCGCATGAAAATTGGAGGTAAGCTGGACATGCTGCACTACATTTTGTGAAGCACAGTTTGAAGTGTACTTTGGTCATTTTGACCTCAGAATTCAAAAGAAGTTTCAGCTTGGAAAATATTAAAATATTTTGGAAAAAAAAGCAGGTCAGCGAAATATCTAAGGGCCATTTTTGTGTTGCACTGGGCATGACTGATACTACATTGTGTGTGTTATATGGCCAGCATAGTCAGGATTGGTATGTAAAATAATGGTGGTCTAGGTCCAGATGCAATATTGTGAAATAGTACTGACTATAATATCTGTTATAGTCAATGGTTATTGGAGGAAACACTAGCTGTAGGTAATTATTGAGATTGAGTAAATTTCACGGTGCATTTTTCTACATGCACACCGGCATGCCCCTTTCGTCAAGATTTTAACAGAGAGGTATGATGTGTTTTGAGCTTACAGTTAAAAACCTTAATTTCCCTCCCTCCCGACCCACAGGATCATTGATTTAAATCGACACTAGTGTCATCACATTGTATAAGTACACAAAGAGTATGATAATGGACCTTTGGAAACGGCCGAGCACGACACATACGAAATATTGCAGTCTCGGTTTGGTTGAGACTGTTCATGAGTGGTAGTGAGATATGCTAGCTACCGCTCACGCCCTCTAGCCCCGGGTTGAGCAGAACTTAATATTCATAAAATCAACAGCACAAAATTTTAACCATCCCGAAGATGGCATGTATATGGCGTTGGACATGGAGTTAGCCTTCTTTAATATATTCCCCATGTCGTTCGGCGTATGGTCCCAGTATCTAATAAAATGAAATGCCCCGAAGAGCGAAATAAACATAATGGAATTTAGTTGGGAGCAGCGGTTATGAAGCCTACAAGTTCATTTAGACTTTTCGCTATTTGTCAAGACTTCTATTCAAAAGATACTTTTTTATGTTGCAGTTAATATCGTTACAGTGTTTTATGTTGTAAGATCATGTTGCAGTGTTTTATATTGCAAGATCATGTTGCTTTCTCTGAATTATATATTTCAGTTGATGTCTTCATCTGGATCCACTTACCTAGTCAACAATTACTGGCGTGGCATGGACATTACGTGCACTTATATACTTGCTGGAACTTTTGGACTACAACTAGTTGATGAGTTAAATGTTATAGTGTTTAATTATCGGCGGGCAGCGAAGGTGTGAAAGGAAGGACATATACGTTTCAGTTTAACTTTATTCAGCTCCTGTATACCCAGAGACTGAATTGTAATCTAAACATAAATTATATACAAATTTGCTGTCCGTACGAATTGCTAAAAAACATTTTAAATTGATTGAATTCGGTGCACCTGTAATTATGCTTGAATATCAACCGTGCTTTCAACACTTGCTTAAATGCTTATCAGAAAAGTTGCTTTCATAACGAACATTTAATTTGGTGCACATGTATTTATGTCCTTAATATTGTAATATTCAATTTGCTTTATTGCTTAATGCTTTCTGCTGTAAGGGCTTGCCATAATGGTATTTTGTGCTTACCGGCAGCCCAATTGTTAAACATTCAATCCATGCCACGCCCAATATTTGCCAAATCTGTTAAAGTTTAAAAAACTATTTTTATGTGTTGTTATTACAGTGCTCTCCAATAACCATGTTTCTGCCGATTGTGAAATGTTTCTATTTTTAGGACATGAACAGGCACGTTTTAAGGCGTTGCGAAATAATACTATGTTTAGAATGAACAGACAGACGAAATTATGAACTAGTGTATTTGTAAAATCTCCCAGTTTCCTTTATCAGTATAAAAATCGTCAATCATTAAGCGCAGTAAGAATGTCTTATACACGGGATCAGTGTGTACTATTTGTAAAATAAACACAGATAATATATGACTTCAGTGTATATGTATATAACAGACGGAGAATACGAGTGAATTAAAACCCGTATTTTTTAAATAGTTATCCTATAGTATTGAATTTAACACTGACTGAAAGGTCACACATTCAGCTACACTTTTGTCGCTGGGCATACGAAGTTTTTTACGACAATAAAGAAATTCACAACAGTCAGAAAGAGGACACTATCGTCCGTAGACTAGTTTTCCCTAGTAAAACGTATTATCTCTGAAATAACGTGTGTTTATTTGAATGAATTATTGAGGAAATGTGTTTTTAGATAATTCATTTATACATCTACAAAGTGACTTCTTGACGCGAGTGTGCTTTCCTGGTATTTTGTAGATTTGCGATTAATGAAAAAAATACATCTGTGTACATTACACACATTTAAAAATATACGGACATTTGCTTAATCGATTAAATAATAACACACTGATATTGATTAACTATTTTTATTGTAAAATGCACAGGCACCCGGCACAGAGCTAGGATAGTAAAAGATGGATTTGAGTGGTTAAAATATTAATTAATTGAGTTCTGGACCCCCAAAAAATGGTTATATATATGTATATATATTATATTCTTAAAGGTATGGAACTCCTAAAATGGCCAAAACCACCAACAGTTCTATACTAATTGTTATTTCTCGTTACGTAAGATAGCCTGGGCAGCATAACCTGCTCATGTCACAAGTAGAATTATACATATAACCAATAAAACATAAACTGTCATTCAATCTCTCGTACTTTTTTCGTACCAGAGAATCAAATATGCCAACTTGAGCGAATTTGAGTTCAATGACAAGAAGATGGCACGGCTCTTACTAGATATAATCTATAGGTCTAACATGGTGGCATGCGTTAAAAATGACTAAAACATAATGGGATAATTAACTCGAACGGATACCTGAAGCGCCGAAACTGAAAGTTGTCGTGGAAGCTGTGAATTTCGACAATTTCACGAGAGAGTTTTGTTTTCATCACATTCGGCCATCTTGTTGTTGTTGTTGTTGTTCTTGATAATATATTCTGCCTTCATAGGCACACACAGTTTTCACTGGTAGAGTTCACAGCCACAACCAGATATATGTATATACGAAATCCTCACCATAACAAATGTTTGTCAAGCCAGTGGTATTTTATGTAAAAGCTTTAAACAACTTAGAAGAGAGCTACAACAAATGAAGAGCAACTAGCAGTTGAGGATAATATATAAACATCTAAACATACACTGTACAGTCTGATGGGATCATGTCTACATGGAGAAAACGGTTAGATCCAGAGACATCTTTGTCGCTACTGCAAACATATATACTGCCTGTGCTCACATATGGACTTGAAATCATCATTCGTACAGGGAAAGCATTAATAACAATTGAAACTGAATATAAAAAAGATTATAAAACAAATATTATCACTACCAACTCCAACAGCAGATCCAGCTATCTACATGCTGTCAGGCCTACTACCCATGGAAGCTGTTATCCATAAGAAAGTTTTTTCATTATATGGCAACATCACAAGACTACCACAAATTTCTATTGAACTCAGAGTAGCAAACAAACAACTGGAAAACAAATCATTAAATAGCCATAGCTGTTTTTTTTTATTGCATACGCATTTACAAGCTCCGTTTAGTTGCAATGTAACAGGAAACGTCAATATTCGCTCATATTGACGTGCAGTAAAGTCATATTGGGTGTGTAATGTATATTCGTTCCGTGATTGGTGAACTTTTCTGTTCATGTCAAAATTCCCACGATCTAACGACAATATGTTTGATTCAAATAAAAAAATTGATGAAAATTAAATGTTAAAACCTACTGTCTTGTTCTTATTATTCGTTTTTATATTAAAAAAACAAAGGTTATTAGATTTGTATTGGGATATATCACACAACACAGACATGTTATTAATTAGGTCTGTGGATGAACTATGTACTCGTTCTTCAGCGTATACATATTACGCTCCTAAAGTCGCGCAATATTGTTAAATTAGAAGGTTATGGCATTGTGGGGAAGGTTTTGGAATGGGTGAAAGACTTCCTAAGGGACAGATCTCAAATGGTGGTTATAAATGGAAAACACTCAACATCTGAACAAGTATACAGTGGGGTACCTCAGGGTAGTGTGTTAGGTCCTACCCTTTTCCTTGTCTTCATAAATGATCTCCCCGAGGTAGTGGAAACAGTAGTCAAGCTATTTGCAGATGATACCAAAACATATTCAGTTATAAATTCCCAAGAAGACGTAGATAAATTACAGAGAAATACTGACAATTTTTGCGACTGGTCCAAAACTTGGGATTTAGAATTTAATTCAAAAAAATGTAAAAGAATGCATATTGGCAAATCAATGGCTACTGATAACTATTTTATTTTATGAAAGACAGGGAGAATCGTAGGGTCTTGATTATAAATGTTTCAGAGGAGAAGGATCTGGGGGTGATAATTGACAGTAATCTCACCTTCAACACTCATATTATTTAGCCTTAGCGAATAGAAATCCAGGAATAATTATGAGAACCTTTACGTATATAGACAAGAATATATTTTTGACACTATTCAAAGCTTTAGTAAGACCCCATTTAGAATATGCCAGTACAGTTTGGTCCCCGTGCTTAAAAAGCACCAAATCGCTATAGAAAATGTTCAGCGTAGGGCAACAAAAACGTTATCGTCTTTAAACAACCTAGAATATAATGAACGGCTAAGATCCTTAGGTACTCCTACACTTCAATACCGGAGGTTACGTACAGACATGCTGCAGGTCTTTAAGATCCTTAGAGGATTCGATATATCATCAATCCAAAACTTTTTCCCTTTAGCAACATATACCAGAACGAGAGGGAATACCCTAAAACCTTTCAAAAAACAAGCCAAAACAGAACACAGAAAAAATTCCTTTACCATTAGGGTAGTGGAAGACGGGAATTCCCTACCAGAAAGTGTTGTCCAAGCACCGAGTGTAAATACCTTTAAGAGCAGACTAAACAAACATTGGCATAATAATCAAATATAATATTGATGCTAGATGTTTCCCAAGCCTGCGCAGTAGACACTCTCGCCCGATAAACAACCGAAGAGATGGGCCTCCAGAAGCCTTCTGGTTGTTTATCGGTCGAGAGTGTCTACTGCGGGGAGATCATTTATGAAGACAAGGAAAAGGGTAGGACCTAACACACTACCCTGAGGTACCCCGCTTTATACTTGTTCAGATGTTGAGTGTTTTCCATTTATAACCACCGTTTGAGATCTGTCTCTTAGGAAGTCTTTCACCCATTCCAAAACCTTCCCCACAATGCCATAACCTTCTAATTTAGTTAGCAGCTTGTTAAGTAGTAATGTATCAAATGCTCTCCTGAAGTCATAGAATATTACATCAAGCTCTTGGCCACTATCAAGTGCATCAGACCAATCTTCCAGTACTTCTAAAAATTGAAGAGGACAGGATTTGCCTTCATAAATCCAAACTGGTGTATTGAAAATAAATTGTTACTTTGCATATGATCTATAATATTCTTTTTGATAATTTGTTGCATTATATTAGAGACAATAGGGCATAAGCTTATTGGTCTATAGTTTTCTGGAGATTGTTTATTTCCTGATTTAAAAATTGGTGTTATATTTGCTATTTTCCAGGAACTTGGTAATAGTGATTCATCTAATGATTTGTTGAATTTTTTTGTCAACGGCTTTGTTAATTCATTTTTACATTGTGGGGTGTATTCCATCTGGGCCAGCTGATTTATTTGGTTTTAATTCCTTTATTGCTAGCAGAACATCGTTCTCGGTTATGATAATGTTGTCAGAGTTAACACTTCTTTGAGGGAAAGCTGGGTTGTCATTTAGTTCATTGTGCTTGAAGAAACTGGCAAAGTATTGATTAAAAATATTTGCTCTCTCTTGGTCATCTAAGACTATGTTTCCATTTTGGTCAATTAGTTGTCCTATTGTAGTTTTGTTTTTGTTTTTTTACCTTACATATTTCCAAAATAATTTATTGTCACTATTTATCCGAGTTGCAAGGTCTTTTTCATAATTATATTTCGCTAGTTTTAATGCATATGTAGCTTTGTTCCTAGCAGTTTTATATTTTTCAAAATGTGAGTGAGTTTTGCAATAGAGCTATTTTTTCCAATATTTTCTTTTGTCTCTAACTATGTTTTTTGTGTTATTATCTAAGTTACAGTAAGTAAGTAACGCTGAAGAACTCGTGCATATATCCCAATACAAATCTAATAACCTATAAATATCGATGAAGAAGATTCTAACCTTATATGACTTGCCAACCCCTGAAGAACTAATATCAGCACCAATCGAGAAATTAGCGTAAGACTTATAAATAAAGCAATTAACCAGAGATGGAAGGATATAATTATTTCACAGTCTGAACTTTACTCTTCGCTGAATTATTTCTCAAAACATTTTAATCCAGGGAAATGCCATCCCTTAATTGTACCGGTACATATAGCTTAGTTCGAGAGATATAAATCGTATACCGATAGAAGTGAAGTTACTCACTGGAACATACATACTGCAGACAAACAGGGCCAAATAAAACCAAACCGAAGTCAATCCGGAGTGTCTACTCTGCCACGAGTCTGATGAGAGTCTCCATCACTTCTTGCTCGAGTGCAATGAGCTAAACGATGTCAGAAAACCTATACTAACAGACTACATCCATGTGTTAGATACTCTGCTACATATATATCCGTGTGCCGCAAATTATAGCTTGCTTCAGCTTCTAGTGGACTGCAGTGTGCTTTTGTGTGATTGTGAATAATACAGTCAGTAGACATTCTACTAGTGAACTCCTGTGTAGAAATCCTACTCTTTCATAGCAGACAATTATGTTATGCTCTAGATATATTAGATTAGAGCTTGGATCTAAACATAAATATATAAGTAGGACATAACGGCACATGCAAACTGGGGAAACTCTACTAAGTTGTTTAAAGCTTTTACTTAAAATACCACGGAATTGACAAACATTTGTTATGGTGAGGGTTTCGTATATACATATATATCTGGTTGTGGCTGTGAACTCTACCAGTGAAAACTGGGTGTGCCTATGAAGGCAGAATATATTATCAAGAACAACAACAACAACAAGATGGCCGAATGTGATGAAAACAAAACTCTCTTGTGAAATTGTTGAAATTCACAGCTTCCACGACAACTTTCAGTTTCGGCGCTTCAGGTATCCGTTCGAGTTAATTATCCCATTATGTTTTAGTCGTTTTTAACGCATGCCACCATGTTAGACCTATAGATTATATCTAGTAAGAGCCGTGCCATCTTCTTGTCATTGAACTCAAATTCGCTCAAGTTGGCATATTTGATTCTCTGGTACGAAAAAAGTACGAGAGATTGAATGACAGTTTATGTTTTATTGGTTATATGTATAATTTCACTTGTGACATGAGCAGGTTATGCTGCCCAGGCTATCTTACGTAACGAGAAATAACAATTAGTATAGAACTGTTGGTGGTTTTGGCCATTTTAGGAGTTCCATACCTTTAAGAATATAATATATATACATATATATAACCATTTTTTGGGGGTCCAGAAATCAATTAATTAATATTTTAACCACTCAAATCGATCTTTTACTATCCTAGCTCTGTGCCGGGTGCCTGTGGTAAAATGTATACACAGCGTACTAAACATATATAAAGTTTACAGTAATTGTTTAAAGTGACTGCACGTAGAAATCAGACAATCGGCTGCCTGACGCGTAAGACACAATGGAGAGCGTTAGAAATAAAGCTCACGGTCTTCAAGAAAGATACAAATATCGGACAGGGAAAGCAGAATTCAAGGACGACAGTTAACCACAAACCACAAAAACAAACACGCAAACAGACAAACGAGAAGGCAAAAGTAATAAAAATTGCAAACGACATCACAAACACAAAAGGGTTGACAATAGGGCTACCGCCTTGGAACGGTCAGTGGCAAAAGGCCACTGGGGGTTTAAACCGGTTCTAGGGTGCACCAAACCTCACACTTACCCTACTGTCATCCCATGAAAACAGGACAGTGTAAATAAAGAAATCCCCGCCATGATCTAATCTCTAACCAACACGACATCATCAATAGGCAATATAAGTAAAACACAAATATGCTCGTGTAAATATAATACAAAAAAAACAATAGCCTAAGAAAGCCAAAATGAAGGTACTCAATGACTTGGCGGAAGCCAGAGCAACAAGAGAATAAACCATTAAGGGCACGACAAGAAAGATCATAGACAAACATCAAACGCCACCGTCCCAATGGGCTTTAGGTAGGCGTCATCATAGGTTCCACAGCCTATCCGGTCACCGTACAATCAAAGAGGAAAGCATAGTGGCGAACTGTAAAAGGGTCCACCACCAAGCATGCAGTACGTTGCAAAATGATAGGGTCATAACCTATTCAAGTATTCGCAATATTTCATCATCTGATTACGTCATTCCCTGTCATTTCCTACGCATGCGCAGTCGTGATGCCAGAGGGACCCATTTACTACGTAGCCTATTTTTAAGCATATAATTACAAAATATATGAGTAAAAGTTGACCAAAAGGATGTTTACATTCATTCGTATATGGGAGTTATTCATGGATTTCATTATTTATTTTGTGGTGATTATAAAAAAAAAAAAAACAAGATTTGTTACTAATTAATTATTTAATATTTAAAACAATTTTAAACAAATATTAAAACAAAACTTAATATAACATATTTACAAAATGTACAATCTACACTGTTCCCTTACACGTTACTCTAACTTTACTTAAAAACATTAACCTAATCGAATTGTTATTTTCTGCTTAATCAGGTCGTTTTTACTCCCCATGAAGTGTCAGCATTGGTCTGTATACCAAGGATGCCGCCTTTAGGAGCCCGCTAGCGGTGAGGTCCCCATCGCCGTATTTTCCCCACAGCTTCAGAAGTTGTTGCTGGCAGCTTCTGTAGCATGCTCGCTGGTATCTTCTTAATCTCTGCTCTGTTACCAGCGTCACTGCATCTGGCGACGGAGGCCTCTTGATTGCAGGAGCTTTACGAGCGCGTAGAAAGGCGGCTTGCTCCCTGCCTTATAGTTGAGCCGTCTTTGCCAGCCTGAAGTAATAATTAATTAAATTATATTAAATCATATAAATATACAAAAAAAAAAAATATGTGTGATGTATTCTATGATCAAATATCAAACACTGTCTTCTAATAAAAATGATTATTTTTTATTTTTTTATGAACGTTTCATGGTATAGTTTATTGAACTACGTATATATACATACTCTCAAAGTCATTGTTCGTTCTGATGGGCTGACCGAAAACGGACCACTGGGCAGGCGTCCACACCGACGATCGGAATCAAGTCCATTTGACATAGTCGATGAGGGGCGTCAACTGGTGGTCTGCTGACAGATCTGCCATGAAGTAGACCGTCTGCTCTATGTGTTCGGAAAGCATGAATGGCAAACAGAGCAGCTTCCCTACGAAGGCGTGGATCGACCCCCTCTCTGAGTACATTGTCGCAAGACCCTTTTTCTGTTTGAAATAAATAATTTTTAATTAGAAATTGTAATTAAAATGTAATACATTTGGGTATGTGACAGTTACATGAATATTTATATATGTTCCTTACGAATAACAAAATGTTACAGTTTTCCGGCTGACAAATATACATTATTATTACCTGCTTGTCTCCAAACAGCTTGGGTCCATTGGATTTACGTTGATATAAATTATGTTTATAATTTTATTAATTATCAATTCAATTTTCGTTATGACAAATAAAGTTATTATCAGGTTATCCATGGTTTACATTTTATTTGCATTGTCGCTATCCTACACTATGATCGGCATAGGCGCTTCCAGTGCGGGAATCTGCTGGGCACAGGACTGGCAAATGAATGCCAGTTCAATACGTAGTTTCAGCGCCCCTTTAAACAGGGCCAGAGCAACACTTACACAAAACATTATCGTTTCCTATTTTATTGCGGGATATTAAGATATCTACCATTTTAAATGACTATGATAATCTTTTTAAAAAATAATTCCTCATAATGATTTAATAATCTTACAGCACGTGTTAATTAACGAAGTGTCGCCGCACACACTTATTGTACACAAATTGCATGCTAGTTAATCCCTTATCAACGTGTTTGCTTACACAATCAACTAGTGATTAAATAATATTTCAATTCAATATTTTATTTGGAACAACATTAACATGGATAGATAACTTTATTTCCAAATTCCAATAGGCTTAAAAGCCCGCGAGGATACAATATACAGTTACATAAAACATGGCAACAGTGTAGGATTTTAAAAAACAAGAAACTTTTGTTAATCTGCGACAGTCAAAGCAAAATGCACATATACTGGCACGCACGCATGCACTCACTCAATCACTTACGCACTCACGCGCACAACAATTTCTATCATTTGTTAAGTGAACTTAAGCATTGAGAAGGCGTATTTCTACATAAAATAAATAAATACTGAACCATACCTTTCATAACACACTCGATAAAATAAATTACCTATATTTACTAATTTCTATATAATGTTTCGTTTCGTAATTTAAATGCTTTTAAAACAAAGGTACAAAGCTTGTGAATATATACTTTATTTTGTGAATTTAGTAATTCCAAAAATTTCATCATGTTTGGCCTCTTGTAAAAATATTGCGGAATGTATTGTTTTCTTCAGACAGTATACGTTTGGCATTCCAACACAAAATGAAATTCATTTTCAAGTTTATTACAAAATAAACATAACCTATCAATAATGGAATTTGTGCGTTGAAGGACAAATTACTGTTATTCAAGTGGAATATAAAATAAATTTAGTGTATAAAATCTGCCGGTGCATTTTATACATAGAAACCGGCAACTTTAATTATCAAATTCTTTTTCTCTACACAGTTGGATAGAACAAAAGGTTCAATAATTCATTCGGTACAAAACATTTATTTTATCTGTATTCGCAACATTAAACTTACAATTAAGGCTTTTGTAAATTGGTAATTACGTTACTGGTCATTTTGTAACGAACTATTTGTTGCAGGGGAATTTAATTTATTAGGATTAAAAGCGATTGTAAGAATGCTCTCTATTTCGAGACGTTTTTGTTTTGTATTGTCGAGACATTTGCTTCAGCTATTTCCTCTACTTGAGGAGTGTGTTGCCTCTATTTGAGGCTTTTTTCTCTTTGCGCTCTCTATTTGAGGCGTTTTTTTATTTTGGCGAGACATTTGCGTCAGCCATTTCCTCTATTTGAGGCGTTTTTTATTTTGGCGAGACATTTGCGTCAGCCATTTCCTCTATTTGAGGTTGTTATTTTAAATAGTTTTTGTTGGCCACTCAGCTTTGTCGTATATATTTAAAACATGTTGTATTTAGTCTAGTATCTAAGCTGTGTCCCGCTTCCCCCATGTGTGGCGGTGTCACGCAGGGATCAGTTTTTCGCGGTCACAGCAATTACTTATTGTGTAGTTAATAAGAATTTTGACATTTTCAATGCAAGAGCTTTCAATTAGGTACATTTGTCTTTGTGAACTGCTGTACCCAGGGTTCTTAAAGTACATACATATGTTTAATTAACTACACATTTATCTTCTATATTAGGTACATTTGTCTTTGTGAACTGCTGTACCCAGGGTCCATAAAGTACATGAATATGTTTTATATTTTATTTTGTTGAAGCCGTGGCCAATATATTCCAATAAACATAAACTGTAAACATTGCCTTGTATTGTGCTAAACCCATCTTTAATAACAGGAATTCTGTTTTGTTTAACCCATCTTCCCGCTTCAATTTGCAACCTATGAGATGACACCCGTAATTTGGTAAGTGCCTGACACATTTTGAAAGTATTTATATTATCAAGATATTATTGAAACTGAAAAGATGCAAAGCTCCTATAAAACACTGCTCTGGTGGAGATATCTAATCGACTATGCCAGTATTGAGCGAAATTTCATTTATCCGTTGCTTTAATACTGCAAGAAATAAATTACAATTTCCAACACTTTGTTGTAACCATATATCATAAAACCCAAGAGAGGACAATAAGTGTTTCAACTGTGAAACCCAGTTTTTTTTTGCGAGGATATATTTCACAGTCATTTAACATCATGTTATACACTATTTTTTATATATTTACGCTCATGAGTTTTAACCAATATTTAACAATTTTAAAATATCTTCTTGTAATAAATGATGTTCTACCAAGTTCCCCATATATAAAATCATTTTGTGTTGTCTTTTTAACACCCGAAATATTTGTGCAGAACTGTAAATGCACTCTTTCAATTGATATAGCTTGTACGAATCCCCACACCTCACTTCCGTAATTTAAAATTGGTGTTATCAATTTATCAAATAAATCTAACTTATGTTTTGGTGATACAAATGTAAATTTATACAAATACCTATTCATTTTAAAAATAACTGTTTATGCTTGACCAGCAAGGGTAGTTTCTGCCTCTGATGAAGATCCTCCCATAGAGAAAACTATACCTAAGTATGTAAACTTACTAACTATATCTAATGAAACGCCGTCATAATTAAAAACTAAATTGTGTGGTAATATTCCACCTTTTCTAAACACCATTACTTTTGTTTTAGTGCAATTCACTTTTAATCTCCATTCTTTACAATAATTAGATAATATATTTAGTCCATCTTGTAACTCTACTGCAGTATTAGCAAACAAAACTATGTCGTCTGCATATAAAAGCATAAACATCTTAAACATATTAATATCGAGACCTTCAGATAGATAGTTTATTTCAATATCCAATATCCAATAGGCACTAAGGCCTTCTCATTTGCTTTTTACATGTAGAATTAAACAGCAAGATGAGCTTTTGCATATTCGGCCGCATGCAATAATACGTTTTAATACATTGTTTTCTTATGTCTGCATATAAAGGACATGCTAAAATAAAATGGAATTCGTCTTCTAAATATTCATTACCCTTTAAAAATATACAGGAAATTGCGAATGCTTAAACACTGGGTTAAAGTGCTTACCAGACGCGATTCATTGATTTGTAAAACTTACATCATGATAAAACAAGAATGCAATATGCGAGTTATTCAGAATAAGTACCATTTTCTGCTTGCAAAATAATTAATGTACATATGCATGTATCACGAAAGTGCGTGATACACATTTATCGCTAATGCTATTTAATCTGTATACCTGTATGTTACACGTTTCCGTCACAATTGACGATTACAACGCGGGTTGGTTGCGCATTAATTATTATCAAATATACTTAACAATGAATTAAAGTGAGAAGAAAAAATGAGTAAAAATGGATAGGAAAGGTAGAAGGAAGATATTCTTAGTCGCTAATTGCGTGATAGGCCTTCATCATCAATCCTGTCTGGCTACCGTAGCGGTCCCTGGAAATTCACCCAAGCAGAATAGCACTGAGAATCACTAGAACCTAACAAACAATCAACTGGCTTGAATTTATGACAAACAATCAACAAGCTTGAATTTATGACAATATAATATAAAACAGACATATTTGCTTTCCTCCAAGTTAAACGTATGATATATTTATGACGGATATAAGTCACCATGACAGAAAGAGACAGACTTTTGTATTTTTATATTTATATGTTTGTGAATTTAATCAATTATTTGCAAACAAACATTCATTGCGCTTATTAAAAGATTTGTAAACAAAAATAGCCACGTTTCTAATTTATTTTTGACATTCTGAGTAAATTAACAAAATAAGTTTCTGTATATTTTAAAATGAAACTCGTTTATCACCTTCTCCACTAGAAACACATACAGTACACTTACATGTGTAAACTTACTAACTTTAGTATGCATATGTATTGCACATATATATGTATTTGAATTGTGTTAAGTTATTATTTCAACATACCAGTGTGTCCACATCTCACTCGATGGCATGCAATCTCCGACGAACCTCGATCCCACACAAAACGCGGACATAACTAATACACACAAATCCGTTTAGAAATAAAAAATAACACAATATAATTTAAATTCCAAAATCGATTAACATAACACAATTACATGATCGGAGTAACAAACTGTATACTATGCAAATGAGATGTGAAGAACGTTATTTTTGACTGTCCGTTTTATACAAATAATTTGTAGCTCATGGAAGAAACTTTATAATTAACAATGCAAATGCATTATTAGTTAAAAGTTTTATGTTTCTAAAAAAAAGGTATTACTTTTAACTAATTAAGACGAACTAAAACTAATTCATAAACATTACAAACACATTAAAACAGTATTATATTTTGGCAGTTTTATATTTTTGGTCAAACTCCATTGTTTTTAAACACTTATGTTATGTTTCAAAATGGTAATTATTATCTTCGGAATAATGTCTATGATGCTTGATCTAAATTGATGAAAGAAACACCGCTGCTGTCATTAAATGTTTGGTGTGATATGTGCATTTCGATAAAAAGTACGTGTTAACAAAATACACTAATTAAAGAAGTGTCGCCGCTCACACTTACTGTGCAAACACTGAAAGCTTGTTAATCCCGTATTAGCACGTTTGTTAATACAATCAACTAATGATCAGATCAGTAAGTAATGATTGGTTTATAAAAATACATATTAAAACAATCAAAAATCTGTTTTACATGATACTGCTAAAAATAATCCTAAAAAAATTTGGGATCTTGTTCGTAAATATAAGAAAAAGTGCAAAAGCACCAATAATATTTCTCTTCAGGATTTTTATAGTCATTTTAAAGAATTATTCTCTGAAAATGATACTTTTGTCAATGAAGAGGCAGAAAACGTACTACAACAGGAATATCTCGATAGTCGTGTTATAGACCAGTTAGATTGTGATTTCAGTGTTGACGAAGTATTAAAAGCTGTGAGTGCGCTAAAGAGAAATAAGAGTTCCGATATAGACTTTTAATTCCTGAAATTTTCATTGAATCCAAACAGTTATTGTTTTCAATATTATGTAAACTTTTTAATTTTATACACAATAATGGCATATACCCAGAAGCTTGGACAAAGGGAATGCTGGTACCAGTGCCTAAAAAGGGTGATAAAAATAACACTGATAACTATAGAGGCATTATATTAACTAGCATATTTTCTAAAATATTTTCAGTTATGTTAGACAATCGTTTACGTAAATGGATAGAAGATAATAATATTTTATCGGAATGTCAATTTGGTGTTAGAAAAGGCAAAAGTACAGTTGACTGTATCTTTGTTTTACTGTCTATAATTAATAAAGTTATTCAACATGAAAGGAAAAAACTGTATTGTGCCTTTATTGATTTTATGAAAGAATTTGATTTAGTCTATAGAAATGGTATTTGGTTTAAACTCCTTAGTAATAATGTATCATCAAAGCTTGTTAGAATGTTGCAATCTATGTATGCTTCAGTTAAAATATGTGTTAAAGCAAACAGCAATATATCAGATTATTTTGATAGCTTTATGGGTGTAAAACAAGGTGAAACTTTATCACCTTTATTATTTATTATATTTATTAATGACATGTCATCTTATATAAACGATAGTGATGCAGATATGATTACGCTCAATGAAATTCAGATATTTCTTTTGTTATTTGCAGATGATACTGTACTTTTTTCATATTCAGTCAATGGGCTACACATTTTGTTAAATAAACTACATGAGTATTGTAAAGCATGGAATATAACTGTAAATGCTAGTAAAACTGTAGCTATGGTATGTAAATTAGGCGCAAGAATGGATAAGGTTGATTTATTCTATGACAATAGAAAACTAGATAACGTTAAACAATTCACTTATTTAGGTGTTACTATGTCATCAAATGGAAATTGTTATCAATCTCAAAAAGCCTTGGCAGACCAAGCACTTAGAGCTACTTGTTCTTTGAATTCTTTATTTGATACTGTCCCTTTGAAAATATTAATAAGTGAAAAGATGAAATTATTTGATTGTATGATCCTGCCAATTTTAAATTATGGAGCCGAAATATGGGAATTTCATGAAGCTCCTGATATTGAAAGAATATATTTTAAAAAATTTAAACAAATTCTAAACATCAGAACGCAAACTCCAAATGCTTCAGTCTATGGAGAATTGGGTAAGGTTCCTCTAGATATTATACGTAAGGAAAGAATTCTTAAATTTTGGTTCAAAATTATTAAGTCACAAGGTTCTTTAATCAACGAAGTTTATAAAGACCAAGTAAATAATAATGTTCGTGGGTCCTGGGCCTCAGAAGTAGAGCGTTTGTTAAACGATCTAGCTTTTAACTATTTATGGAATAATGCTTATATAACGAATCTTCAACTATCGACAATTATAGAGCGACTAAATGACCAGTATTATCAGCAATGGTATTCGACATTAGCTACATCACCAAAGCTAAAAACCTACAAGAAAATTAAAAATAATATTGGAGTTGAAAAGTACCTGAACTGTGTTGCAAACGAAAGGCATCGTATTTCTTTGACAAGACTAAGGTGTTCTGCCCATAAATTAGCCATGGAAGAAGGTAGATTTAAAAATGTAGAGAGATCTGAACGTAAATGTGTATTCTGTCAAATGAATGTAATCGAAGATAAACATCATTTTGTTTTAGTTTGTCCATGTTTTCGCGATATTAGAGTTGAGTGTCTTCCTAAATACTATTGTCACTGGCCAAATTTACAAAAAATTAAATTGTTACTTACTTCTAGCCAGTCTAGTGTATTAAGTAAATTGGCAAAATATGTATATTTAGCGAATTTGAGACGTGAGAGTATAATAGATAATTTACGTGAATTATCGAGATTAACGTAATATTTATTATGATTGTAAACCATTATTCAAGTGTCTGTCTGAAACACATAGTTTTTGCCTACTGGCCTTAGACTTATTTTCCGAAGAATTGCTATTGTGTGAAACCGCTAGTGCGAGGACTGATAGCACGAGTTGTAAATAAGATTGACCGAAATGTATCCACTGTACAAACAAATTATATGTATAGAGTTGTTTTGTTTTCTTTCTCTCTTTCTTTTTCTGATGATTTTCCCCTCTGTATTAGTTATGCTATATACTATTGAAACTTGAAACTATTCGAAATTGTTTGTTTAAAATAGTAGGTGTAAGTGCTCTTTTGTAGCTTTACTCCATGAACAAGTCCTTAATTTATAAGAGGAATGAACCTTTTGAAACAAAGATGTAAGCTAATCTGGAGCAAGATTATTGACGCATTTGTAAACCTGCGCTGCTTTATGATATTGTATTCGATCATGTACATTTAACCATTTAAGCTCTTTAGATAAGGATTTTGAAGATGCATCATATGGCTTATTAAGGATGATCCGAGCAGTTCTCTTTTGGATTTTTTGGATTCTATTAATATTGTTGCTAGAGCAATTTCCCCAAATAGTGCCACCATAATCCAAAATTGGTTGTATATATGCATTGTAATACATAATACTTGTTTCATGTTTGAGAAAGTTCTTGATTTTGCACTAAAGATTAGTTTTGTTTGTTAAAGAAGTACAAAGATTATCAACATGGACGTCCCATAACAGGTTTTTATCAATATATACCCCTAATAATTTTTGACTCTGTACATTTTCTATTGCTATACTGTCAGCATATAATTGTTTTACTTTATCATAAAGTTTAGACAACTTTTGAGATGTACCTATATGCATATATTTTGTTTTCATTTCATTTATTAACATTTTATTTTGCTTAGCCCATTGTTCTGTTTGTTTGAGACTAAGCTGGCTATTTTCTTATAAGTTCAAGAATAGGACCAGACGTAGACAATGTTACATCTTCAGCAAATATGTCTGAGTAGGAATTTTCTACATAAAGTGGCAGATCATTGACAAATATGATAAATAGAAGTGATCCAAATATTGACCCTTGTGGTACCCCTGTTTTTATAAGATAAGGCTTTGAAAGTTCTGTCGAAATTTGTATATTCTGGTTTCGATTTGTAAAGTACGAGTTGAACCATTTTAAAGTGCATTTATCAAAATTATAACTTTCAATTTTTTTTGATGGGATGTAGTTTGTATTTACACTGTCTTTACCTTTCTTTATGCCCTTGACTTCTATCCTTTCTTTCAAATGTAAAACCATCAAAGTTTAATTTACTGTCTTCTCCCTTCTGTAGCCATGTTTTACATATACCAAATACATTTACATTTTCCTTTTGAGTTATTAAATAACTTAAGGTCTTCAAATTTAGGACTATCAACAAGAAGTTGCACTATATTAATATTTACTTCCCCTATCTGTTACAGTAACCACTGCCACCACACAAATTTATAGCTGAATTCATAGATCTACATAGTATATCGGAATAGGCGATATCGGAATAGGCGATATCAACAAATGGTGTTTACAAAGGCATTACGACACCCCATAATGATGGTTGTGTTCATAGTTTTAAATTGTTCTCCTGCTGAACAGTAGGCAGGTAAGTGTACGCACGTACACTCATAAAGGTGGTATGAATCACACAAGTTAGTATGTATCGTTTTCGTGTATAAATGGAAAGGTGTTATCCCGTAATTTGATTCAACTGTCTATATTATTGCTTTTTCCTGTCCCTGTGACTTTCGATGCAGTGTCTAACCGCTTATGTACATGATGAAAATCACAGAGAATAATGTTTGCAACTGCTAGACTCTGAAAAGAGAAAAATCGTCGTTGAGTAACCATTACATTAAAAATGTTGTCGTCGAGACGACGTGACACTTTCAGGGAGAAAACGTGACATGCATTTTTTAAAAAACAGTTCCTTTTAACACTATGGAAAATATTATGAACTAATTATTATTTTCTACTGGTTTATATACATGTTTTGATAAAGCATAATGTATTAAAGTGCTGTACGTTTTGAAGCTTTTAAGAATTCTTTTATTTTATAAATTGTTATAAAACGTGGTTTATATAGAAACTATGCAAAACACTTTTATTAAACATAATCAGTTAACTCATATTAGCGTATATAAGGATGTATTTCGCGTGAAAAACTCTCTAAAATGCAAAATGCTTACAATTTTCATTCAAAATCCACGTTTGTACACTTACATCGTTGAGAATCATGACTATTCGTGGCGAAACCGATACCACTGTCGATGAGCAACCGTGACTGGTTTTCGTCGAGAATCCATTTGCGCTGATACCGGGTTTACACCCAGTGATGTTTTCGACTTAAAATCGACACGTTATGGCATTTACTATTCTACAGGTGGTAGAACACAATACTTGAGCTAAAATAACTCCTTATTTACAAGGAAATCCATTCTGTGCAGACATATTTGCTATCATAGGTTACGCACCAGCGTTACTTTAAGAATGTTGCGCCCAATTGTGTTTAAGATCTATACTTATGTAGCGAATTCAAGTTTTAGAACCAATCAACGTAGATATTATATTATATTCTATTCTATTCTACCATAGCATTTTTATCATGAACTGAATTTTTTTTAAAGTAGCTATCCCGCCAAAAACAGACACATTTTACAATATGTACTCCGTTTCTAAACCTACTGACGATCAGGTATACTAGTGTTTCCCAGTTTATTAATGTTATCCTCGTATGTACATTACATATTTTGAGAATCCGAACTCTATAGACACCAAATAAATTGCCTTAACCAGCCAGGCCAAACCACACCAATGTAGCGTTGAATTAAGAGTTACCAACTCAATACAGCATATTCAATCACGGATATTTTAAGAACCAGTGAAAATCCTATACTTTACATTTCACGGGTATTTTAAGAACCAGTGAAAATCCTATACTTTTAATCGGTACATAAACATTATTATATGTCATGAACACCTGGATAGAGTTTTGATAAACGGTTTTGCACTGTGATTTTGCCGTTATTTGGCGGGTTAGTTTTTAAAATACAAAACGTTAGATATTTATATAAAACATGATGTTTTCCACTTTAAAAAGATGTGCCAATACAGGTTCAGATAAATAACTTTTTTTATAAGGTATCAAATACAGCTTTGACCCTTCAACAACACGATTTGCTTCAATAATATCGCAAAAAGCCTATACAATTTTAACTTTAGAGATAATATGTGCAACTCCCGGTCACAAAAGATGGGCATTATCTCCAAGGTCTCGGTACGTTGTTCTTTTTTGCGGACTACAATAAGTGCGATTCGGAAGCCATTAAACAATATAATACAAACACATTTATTATACTGTTTCGGAGGGGTATACAGCGGTCGTTTTATGCAAAAGTACATGGTTAAATGGTTACATTTTAATTGGCCGATACTGTCATTGATATATCATTATGCCGCCTGACTGGCATGGCAGACACCTAGAGATAACTTTGTCCGTTGTCTGTCGTAGTCCGTCCTCGTCCGTCCGTCAAACTGAATAACCTACAACCTGACCTTGGCCATAACTTGAAAAGTAGTTCACCTATGTTCACGAAAATATCGATTCTTACGGATAGCGGGAGGTATACAGTACTGGTTCTACCCTAGAAAAAAGGGGTAGTCTGTCTCTACGACAAAAAATCGACCGTCATATATGACCTAACGCGAAAAACACCATTCAAACTAATTGTACCAAGGCATGACGTGCTTTTGTGATGGTGGTGGTAACTTCTAGTCAACCTCCGTCCTCACCACGCCACACCCTCACCCACTAACTATCCGTCCTCACCACGCCACACCCTCGCCCACTAACTATCCGTCCTCACCACGCCACACCCTCACCCACCAACTATAGTTATAGAAGTTACGAATTCACACGAATTCAAACATGTTCCACAATCAGATATCTAAAATAGCTGTCCCTGTGCCTCTTGCATTTCAGATCATTAAGTTGATATTATCAGAAAACGCGTAACTATTAACTGCGGCTTAACAGCAATTACTACTAACCGACTGATACAATATACAATAAGTAAAACGACTTGCTAAAACATGTGTTTTTTTGTTTTTGAACACGTGTGGCCCTGCATATTTCGACATTTTTCTTAATCTTTTCTTTTCCATAAGGAACACTGGTTTATGGTAGTTTATGGTAGTTAACAAACGTTTATTAAAGGATACGCGTTCTTCCTAATCTGTTACAAATCGCCTAAACTATGTTGATTTTGGCCACTTTATGACACATTTTCTGTATAGAGTGGATTACGCAGGTTTTGTAAACAATGGAAGTTGAATCGAATCTGTCAAGTGTATTTAGAGATAACATCTATTTTTCAACATCAGAGAAAGACGAATAGATCTACCAGCATTTGTGGTTTGGTTTAGACAAGGATTTATAGTATGTGTTATTATAAATCCTTGGTTTAGAGCAATGTGTTGACATGAAGGGACTAAATTGGTGAAATTAACGTCATATGGACACATACATTATCCTAAAATCTTATGGATATTAACCTTAATAAATCCAAAATCATCGATAGGCCAGTTTACAACTTTTAAACAATGTGCAAAGTGCATGGATCACGCTAGTGTTATAACAAATGCATATCGCTTCTTCTACGTTAAGCCATCTTAGAAGTACTTTAAGTCATTGATACTGAGATGCTGATATAATGAGTTCCTACAACGACACAGTAGAAGACAACGACACCGTGGATGACGTTATCGAAGACGATGACCGCCTCGATGACCACGACACCGTCAACGAAAGTGATGCCAAATCCTTGGATGAAGAAAAAGAATACGTGAGCCTCGCAAGTCCACGCACCGATGAAACATTTGAGCACCCATTTAAACACTCAAACGACACGTCGGACCTAAGGCTCGTTGTGGAGGGGAGACCGCTGTACGTCTCGAGAGTGGTGCTGTCGTTGGTGTCGCCGGTTCTTAAACGGTAAGTGATGGAATCTGTGTGTGTGTGTGTGCGCGTGTGTATTCCACGAGGTTTATAAAGTCCTGAATTCCAATCAGGGCAGAAGAGATCTGGGCCCAGTTGTTCAAAGATCGATTAGCTGAATCCTTGGTTAGTGTAAACTTTCAATGTATATTTTCTGATAAAAATATGTTTTGTACTAAAAGAAGTTTTTAATTTCCATTTCTACTTAACATAATGCTTTCACATGCTCAGTTTCTGGTAGAAATATACATTTATCGGCAATTCAGAGAGATTTGAAATTTTGACTTAACGTTCGGTCTTTGAACAGCTGGGCCCAGCTGAGGATATTAGACTACTATAGTTGCCGTGCTGAATATAGTTTTTTGTCAAATGCTAAAATATACCAACTTTATAAAACGATATCACTATTAAATATGATGGCGAAACCACGTGACTTTTTGTTAGGTTCTCTGCAAAAAATACCAACAAAGAGCTCAACTCCGGTATGCTTTTGCTTCTTAATAGTTAACTTTGTTAATATTTAACGAACTGTTAGATTCATCCAGTTTCTGAGATTAGCCCTCCCACAATTTACACTGTCATATGTTTCCTTTCATTTCCAAGTGATTCGATTCCCGGTTACGGCACGCCGCTTTTTGAAGGGTAATTGTTCTGAATATTAAGTCTATTAACTCACGAGGAAGAAGGGAACTGTTTTAATTGTTAATGAAATCTTGATTATTTTACAGTTCGTTTGCGACGCGGAAAGAGGACACGGTAGAATTTCAGCTCCCGGGCAAGGCATATGACGATGTTGTACAATTCCTGTGTTGCATATATCCGGACATACTCGCTCCCATCACAGGTACATATATCCCGACATACTAGCTCCCATCACAGGTACATATATCCCGGCATACTCGCTCCCATCACAGGTACATATATCCCGACATACTCGCTCCCATCAAAGGTACATATATCCCGACATACTCGCTCCCATCACAGGTACATATACCCCGACATACTCGCTCCCATCACAGGTACATATATCCGGACATACTCGCTCCCATCACAGGTACATATATCCCGACATACTCGCTCCCATCACAGGTACATATATCCCGACATACTCGCTCCCATCACAGGTACATATATATCCCGACAAACTCGCTCCCATCACAGGTACATATATCCGGACATACTCGCTCCCATCACAGGTACATATATCCCGACATACTCGCTCCCATCAGAGGTACATATATCCCGACATACTCGCTCCCATCACAGGTACATATATCCCGACATACTCGCTCCCATCACAGGTACATATATCCCGACATACTCGCTCCCATCACAGGTACATATATCCTGACATACTCGCTCCCATATCCCGACATACTCGCTCCCATCACAGGTACATATACTTTTGATAGCCGTCTTAGAAAATTGTCGTGATAGTCACATTATCAAAGAAATCACTTTTATAGGCAACGACAAATGGTGGCTTCTGATCCAGTTGAGGTTGAGCGGGAGGGGGAGGAACTGCAGCAAGAACCCATACTGTTAATCTGCACTTAAACATGGTTATAGGGGAGGGGGTGAACGACTACACTGCAACCCACACTGTTAAAGGGGGGTACTGCAACCCATTCTGTTAATCTGCACTTAGAAAGGGTTATGCTACTGTAACCCATACTGTTAATATGCACGTAGTCGCCTCCTAGAAAAGGTTAGGGTGTGGACCCAATTATTGGTCATTTTAACAAATCATAACTAAATAACTAAATCATGGAACCGGAAAGGAGATTGGGGGACGCGGGATGGGGCTGGGGGGGGGGGGGGGCGGGGGGGGGGGGCGGGAGGGATGGCCGTGGGGGAGAGAGGGGTTGTTGGGGGGGGGGGGGTTGGATGGAGGAGGAACTGCAATCCAATCTGCACTTAGAAAGGGTAATGGTGTGGACATATTATTGTATTTCTACCAGTGTAGTAAGAAATACTCCATGTGCATAGTGTGTGCCATCTTCTTTCGGAAGAAAATGATAATACAAATACAATATAGTCTTTATTATGTCTCCCACCACGGAATGGATGGGGAGATATTGTTTTTGCGCTGTCTGTCATCGTCTGAGCGTCATAATTTTTTTCCGATTAGTTCTCTTGAACCCCTTGCCGGATTTTAAAGAAACTTTTCAGGAATTATCTGTACCATGCCTAGTTGCGCATATCGTCACCGTGTTTCGCTTGAATGATTTTAGTGGAGTTATTGACCTTGAAAGGTTTTGATACTGAATCTTCGTCAGGACTAGTTTCTCCTGAACCACTTGCAGGATTTTAACAACACTTTGCATGAATGATCAGTACGAAGCCTAGTTGCGCATATTGTCACCGTGTTCTGCTTGAAATATTTTTAGTGGAGGTACGACCCTTGAAAGGTTTTGATGCCGAAACTTTGCCCCGACTAGTTCTCCTGAACCACTTGCCGGATTTTACAAAACTTTGCAGGAATGATCAGTACAAAGTCTAGTTGCGCATATCGTCACCGTGTTCCGCTTAAATGATTTTTAGTGGAGTTATGGCCCTTGAAAGGTTTTGATACCGAAACTGTCCAGACTAGTTCTCCCGAACCACTTGCCGGATTTAAAAGAAACTTTGCAGGAATGATCAGTACCATGCCAAGTTGCGCATATCTTTGCCATGCTCCGGTTGAATTATTTTTGGCGGAGTTATGGCCCCTTACACATAAACTTTGTCCGGACTAGTTCTCCTGAACGGATGGATTTCAATGAAACTTGGCAGGGATGATCAGCATCAATAGATATAATCGGCAGGAAAAGTAGCATTCAAGGACGACAGTCAAGAACAACAAACACACAGAAACAAAGAATAACTGTAAAGATGAATAAAAGGCAAAATAAGACATCACAAGCACAAAAAACAGGTTGACAATAGGGCTACCGCCTTGGAACGGTCAGTGGCCAAAAACGACGCTGGGGGTTTAAACTAGGTTCTAGGGTGCACCAAACCTCACTCTTACCCTATTGTCATCCCAATAAATGGGAAAGTGTAATAAAGATATCCCGCCAGGTTATACTCTCAAACATTATCAAACCTATTTGCGCATATCGTCACAGTGTTCCGGTTAAATGTGTTTTGCAGAGTTATGACCATTTAAAGGTTTTAATATATACACTTTTTTCCGGACTAGTTCTCATGAACCGTGGCCGTATTTCAACGAAACTTGGCAATGAGTTATGACCCTTATAAGGTTTTAATACACAAACATATTGTCCAGACTAGTTCTCCTGAACCCCTGTTTCAATGAAACTTCGCAGGGATGATCAGTACCAAGCCTAGTTGCACATATCATTGTGGTGTTCTGGTTGAATGATTTTTGGCGCAGTTATGGCCACTTATACACAAACTTGTCCGACTAGTTCACCTGAACCCATGGCTGAGTTCAATGAAACTCAGGCTGTATAGGGATGATCAGTATCAGGCTAGTTGCACATATCGTCGCCATATTACGGTGAATGATATTTGGCGGAGTTCTGACCCCTGATACAGAAACTTTGGTCGGATTTGTTCTCCTGAAACCCTGGTTTGATTTCAGTGAAAATTGGCACCGATGATCAATACCAAACGTAGTTGAGCATGTCGGTGTCGTGTTCCGTATGAATGATATTTGGCGGAGTTATAGCCCTTAAAGGCATTTGTCATGTTGGGTTTTCAGATGAAAGAATTTCAGTTCGTCACACTTTTTGCCAACGGCTTCTATTTTTACCAAATCTTGGCATCATTGGTAAGCATCCTGTAAAGTTTCGAAACAATTGTTAAACGCTGTGGGAGGAGATAGACATACAAGATATTTTAACGTAAAAATTGACGAAAAAGGGGTCTAGCTAGCTAGCTTATCTCCTGTACTACCAGGTCGATTTTTACGCCGAATCATTATGCACATCTTCACAAAACAGGTAAACATTATGTGAAGATTCAAAACAATCGGTTGAAAACTGTAAGAGGAAATAGACACACAAACTTCTCGGACGGACGGACGGACACTCATAAGGTCGGGACAGATATGGCTAACGCCTCAACATTCGGTGGTGTGGGCATAAATATGTTGATTCAATTAAAGCTTGTGGACATTGGTGATTTAATGCAAATTTGATGGTAATATTGCACACTTCTACTCGACACGAAAGTCGACATCTCCATTAAGGTTGAAAATAAACATTTTGTGGCTAAAACTCCATAGTTAAATCTATCCTGACCCTTCTGAGGCAGGGATTTGCAGTGGTTGTATTCTAACAATGTATAACACAACATTTGGACAGCGTTAATATACCATACACACTACAACATTATTTTCTTTACAGAAGAAAATGCGGAGATTGTACTCAACCTCGCTGACGAATATCAAGTTAAACGACTGGTTCACAAGTGTGAAGAATATTTCGTGAATGATATCAAGAAATCCAGCCCTAAATCCCACCCGGACAAGATCGTTCATTTCCTAAACGTATCTGAAAAATACGGTCTTGAGGCGCTTCAAAAGGCAACATTTGAAACTGCAGCAAAAACGGAATCGGACCTGTTGGAAAATGTTCATGATTTCTGGGAGCTTCCTTCCGTAACCACCACAAGTGTTTTTATACGCAGACTAAAACTGCTGGAACAATGTGGAAAAAATATTCGCTCCAAGATTAAGGAGATTCAGAATCATTGTAGTTTGTACCACAAGGGAGAGCGGAATGGGGATAGTGTATGTACCAAGTGTTACGCCAATATCGGGAGACATTCACAGGCAGAACTAAAGTTAATATAGCAGAAACATTGTAGTTTGTACCACAAGGGAGAGCGGAATGGGGATAGTGTATGTACCAAGTGTTACGCCAATATCGGGAGACATTCACAGGCAGAACTAAAGTTAATATAGCAGAAACATTGTAGTTTGTTACCATAACGGGAAGCGGAACGGAGACATTGTATGTACCACGTGTTACGCAAACATCGGGAGACATTCACAGGCAAAACTTTAGTCAATATATCAGGAACATTGTATGTAGTTTGTACCACAAGGGGAAGAGTAACGGAGACAGTGTATGTGCCAAGTGTTACGCCAACATCGGGAGACATTCACAGGCAGAATTTAAGTTAATACAGCAGAAACTGTGTAGTTTATACCACACGGGGTACGGAGATGGTGCACTAAGTGTTATTCCCTACCTACCCACGGAAATGAGCCCTACCAAACCTTTTTGTAGTAATTCCTCCTCTTTATTTTTGTTCTATCTTTTTCTTTAATTTCATAATAGTTTTAATGTATTCAGAAAGAAAAAAATGCTAGGTTGGAAAACAGCAAACAAATTATTTTTTAAGGACCGCCATCATCTGGTAGCTTTACTACAGACATTTTACTATGTAAGAAAGGGTTCTTCTGACTTTTGGGAGAAAATAAAATGAAAGTGAGTGTCACTTCATATGCAGGAGATTTGACAATACGAGACACTGACGGGAGATTTGACAATATGAGACATAGACGGTAAATTGACAATACAAGACATTGATGGGAGATTTGACAATATGAGACATTGACGGGATATTTTACAATACGAGACATTGACGGGAGATTTGACAATACGAGACATTGACGGGATATTTGACAAGACGAGACATTGAAGGGAGATTTGACAATACGAGACACCGACGGGAGATTTGACAATGCTAGACATTGATGGGAGATTTGACATTGACGGGAGATTTGACAATAAGAGACATTGACGACATACTGCGAGTCCGAACAGATGAACCGAGAGTTGTAGTTTATTCCAGTTGTGTTTTACTGGTCTGGGAATTGTGCACAGTTAAAATGAATTTGTGGAAAGTTTATTCATTTTATATTTCCACATGTACAATTAAGTAATAAATATATAATAAAAGAATTAAAAAAGACGTACTTCATTGTATTGTTTTTTTGTATTGTTAAACTCATTGTTGAATTGTATCGTTGTTGAAAGGCTCATCAACACATTACTTATGGTTTCATCATGTTGATCTGCTTAATTCTTCTGAGAAACAGGGTGCCTGAGATAACACCTTATCTCGTCAGTTACGTTCCTATCCCGTCAGGTGCACTTCTGATGATGACGTCAGCTCCTCTTTTGATGACATCTGCGTAGTTTTGAAGGGAAAAAAAGGTAAATTAAATGATTTTAAACGATCAACATGATAAATAGAATATCATGTTAGTGCCTGACCCTATCCAGCTTATCAGGTTCGGTACGAAAAAAAATGAAGCCCTCAGCACAGCCTCGGACTTCATTTTTTTTCTCAGCCTCACCTGTTTAACTGGATAGGATCAGGCACTAACATGATATTCTCTATATATCGAACCACCCCAGACAGTGGGGAATGACACATAGGAATTCAAGAACCGTCCCTATTCTTACTATCAAATATATTCTTATCAAATAGCTTAGACATTACGTGGTCCGAGTATTAACTTTCATACTCCATTCAACCCCTTCTCCAAGAAACAAAAACGGGGTTGGCTTGGGTATGAAATAAGACCTTAATATCGGTTTAAAAAGTTTGCATATTGTAAATTTATATAGGTAATTTTGGTAAAAAAATGTTTTTAAACATGTTTTATTGTCGAAATATCCATTTTAAAATCCTGCTAATATAAGCTTTCCCATCGCTTAATGAAATTAAGGCGAGACCACGTAATGCTTACTTTACAAATAAATGTTTTATTACAGTGCATAGAATGGTGTTTTACGTCATTTTCAGCACATGAAAGGCCATATATAACGGTCGATATTTTTGTGGTAGAGACAGACCATCCCATTTGGCATGGGCAGAACCAGTACTGTATACCTCCCGCCATCCTGGGTAGAACCAGTACTGTATACCTCCCGCCATCCGTGAGAATTGCCATTTCTCACTTACAAGTTGAACTCCCAGTGGGATTCTATTAACCTGGAATGCCGAGAGGCGCGACGGTTTACAATGCAACGTCATTAACCTCTCGAACATGGAGGCGACCTTTAAACAGCAATCACTGCAATGAAATGTCCAACATCAGTTTATAAGACTTGGAGGAGATCGTAAATTTTGACGAACAAAACAGGTGAAGCTGATCAGGTTTAAATGTGTTATTCTGAGCTGGTTCAAATAGACAAAAGCAATCATGTTGCCGACTTTCGACAAAAAATTATTTAAACCCAAAATTCCACACCACAAATAAATTAATGGAGTTTAATATTTATTCCCCCCGCCTCCTCCCTACACTTCACAGTTTATTTTTTTAAACTAGATTGCCACAGTCTACATGTGGAGCCCTATTATGAAGAAATCCAGATTTTTTATTTGACCAACACCAACGTCAGTTCCAAGAGGTATTCGTTCCTTACATGTCATTAACAGTGGGGAATGCATTTCATAGAGGAGACAACACGTGACCTATAGTTTGAACAATGTGGTGAAGTTTGGTGAAAATCCTACTAGAAAAAAGCAAGGTACGTATGTCGTAGTGGACACTGGATGTGACCTATATTTCGTCGAAAGCAGGTTACAGCGACCGCAAATTTTACATATGATATAAGACGCATAAAAGGAACATTCTGGTGAAGTCTGGTGAGAATCCTATAAGAAAGAAACAAGATAAGCTAGTCGCAGCAGAGTCTGGATGGTGACCTATATTTCGTTGAAAGTAGGTCACAGCGACCCAAGATTTTGCACATGATGTTAGATGCATATAAGGAACATTTTGACGGAGTTTAGTGAAAATCCTGCAATAAGAAGCAAGATATGCATGTCGTAGCGGAGACCATACGTGACCAATATTTTGTTCAAAGCAGGTGACAGCGACCTCAAAATGTTGACGTGATGTTGCATCCATGTAAAGAGCATTTTGATGAAGAAGATATGAAAATCGGACGCACGGATGGACTTATGAACGAACAAACTGACAAACATTGACCCGAACGATATCGTGATCGCTAAACTGAGATGTGTAAATGGGCTAGACAATAAACTATGCCATCATCACAGCTGAGAGTTCGGTTTCCATTTAAAGTTACAAATCTGTGCCAATATTACAAGAGAGAGTTCCGTCACAGATCTGTTTCAATAGGTCTGTTTCCATTTAAAGTCACAGATCTGTGTCAACATCACAACACAGAGGTCGGTTTCCATTTGAAGTCACATATCTGTGCTATATGATCCGAAGGGAACACTATGCTGGGTAGTGCCGTGTGAAGTTCTACATCTCGGTGGTCCGGCGGAGGTTTGGCCTGTACCACCTCCAGATGGTCACAGTCGTACCAGATGTAGTCCAGATGTCCGTTAAACCCTGCAGTATAGTTTGTATAGGGTACTGTACCACACCCACTGTCGATGTTGTGACAGTGGGAGAAGTTCATTTCCGGTACAAACTGGTCTGGTCCTCCTGGAAAAACAGAAATATTAAAGATGAAAGCGAAATTTATGGTGACGAAAATACAACTTCTTCTGATGGCTACACAGACAAATAGATGAAAAGATGGACGAATAGATAGCTAAACAGGTAGATGACTAAACAGAAAATAGATGAATATATAGCTAAACAGGCAGATGACTACACAGACAAATGGATGAATAGATAGCTAAACAGTCTGATTGCTACACAGGCAAATAGATGCATAGATAGAGACATAGATAGCTAAACAGGCAGATGACTACACAGACAAATAGATAGCTAAACATGCAGATGACTACAAAGACAAATAGATGAATAGGTAGCTAAACAGTCGGATGGCTACACAGACAAACATATACATAGATAGATGAATAGATAGCTAACCAGGCAGATGACAACACAGACAAATAGATGAATATATGGCTAAACAGGCAGATGACTACTGACAAATAGATGAATAGATAGATGAATAGATAGCTAAACAGGCAGATGACTACATAGACAAAGAGACGAATAGATAGCTAAACAGGCAGATGACTACACGGACAAATAGATGAATAGATAGACAAATAGATAGCTAAACAAGCAGATGACTACACAGACAAATAGATGAAAAGATAGCTAAACAAGCTGATGGCTACACAGACAAATAGATGCATATATAGACGAATAGATAGCTAAACAGGTAGATGACTACATAGACAAATAGATAGCTAAACAGGCAGATGGCTACACAGACAAACAGATGAATAGATAGATGAATATAAAGCTAAACAGGCAGATGACTACACAGACAAATAGATGAATAGATAGCTAAACAGGCAGATGCCTACACAGACAAATAGATGAATAGATAGACGAATAGATAGCTAAACAGGCAGATGACTATACAGACAAATAGATAGCTAAACAGGCAGATGACTACACAGACAAATAGATGAATAGATAGCTAAACAGGCAGATGACTTCACAGACAAATAGATGAATAGATAGCTAAACAGGCAGATGACTACACAAATAAATGGATAGACAAATATATAGCTAAACAGGCAGATGACTACATGGACAAATAGATGAATAGATAGATGAATAGATAGATAAAACAGGCAGATGACTACACAGACAAATAGGTGAATAGATAGACGAATGGATAGCTAAACAGGCAGAAGACTTCATAGACAAACAGATGAATTGATAAATAGACAGATGGCACTAAGACAAATAGATACCACAAACAAAAAGGTGAACAGATGGATATAAAGATCAATAGATTAAGGGACAGAAAATAGATGGACAAACAGACAAACAGATATATTGAAATAGAGACAGACACATGGCTACACCGATTGTTCTGGTTATAACCCAGTAAATGATTTGTGTTGCTGTTTGCCATACAATGTAGAAAGAGACTCAACAAACCTCACATCGCAGAACAAATTGGGACGACTACATAGTCAAATAGATAGACAGACAGATCAACACCGAAACACAAACACATACATTCATACTGAAAGGCAAGAAGATAGATTGATAAACAGACATGAATGGGTAGACAATGCAATAAATGGGGTTTTCAACATGTTTAACAGGCATTCTGCGACAGCAAACTCTACAGCAATGAAATAAAAGATGAACTACACTGCCTGGACTCGATTTCTCATGGGATAGCGGTCTGCAGCTCTGATCCTAATCCAGTGAGGCTGCTAAATAGACATACAGATATATGGATGGATTGACAGATGGATTAACAGACACATACATGGATGACAGAGGGATGGATGTACAGACATACTAATACACAGATATATGAATGGATAGTCAGATGGATGAATGAACAATCTAATACACAGAATATGAATGGATAGACAGATGTATGGATGAACAAACTAATACACAGACATATGAATGGATAGACAGATGGATGGATGAACAAACTAATACACAGAATATGAATGGATAGACAGATGGATGGATGAACAATCTAATACACAGATATATGAATGGACAGACAGATGGATGGATAAACAAGCTAATACAACGGCATATGAATGGATGAACAAACTAATACACAGACATATGAATGAATAGACAGATGGATGGATAAACAAACTAATACAACGACATATGAATGGATGAACAAACTAATACACAGACATATGAATGGATAGACAGATGGAAGGATGAACAAACTAATACACAGATATATGAATGGATAGACAGATGGATGGATGAACAAACTAATACACATATATATGAATGGACAGAGAGATGGATGGATGAACAAACTAATACACAGATATATGAATGGATAGAGAGATGGATGGATGAACAAACTAATACACAGAATATGAATGGATAGACAGACGGATGGATGAACAAACTAATACACAGATATATGAATGGATAGACTAATACACAGATATATGAATGGATAGACAGATGGATGGATGAACAAACTAATACACATATATATGAATAGACAGAGATATGGATGGATGAACAAACTAATACACATATATATGGTGCATAGACAGACGGACGGATGAACAAACTAATACACAGACATATGAATGGATAGACTGACGGATTAATAGACAGACAGACTCACAAACATGAAAGGATAGACAGATGGATGAATAGACACAAATGGATGGATGGATGGATGTATGGACGGGCGGATGGATGAACAGACACGAGTTTATACAGATAGGTCATTACCATCATACCAATATATGTTATCTTCCTTGATGCTTTTTGTTGTCATGAATTCGTAAATACCACGAGCAGGTGTACTGTTGATATCCCCACAAAATATCATGCAGGGCTTCTGAAAATATACAGTAAATATTCTTATTATGTAACATTGTTAGTATTTTATTGTAACTTTTCAATTTGAAACCGTAACATCTGTCAAATAACATGGTGCTGTCAGTTATCATGCTGCCAATTAACATGCTTTCAGCAAACTGCCAAGGCTCATATAATACTCCATAGCTATCACATAGAAAACGTGTGTCCATGTGAGGTCATGATGACCTTGACTTTGGACTACTGATCCTAAAAGCAATGGGGTTCCTCTTCTCAAGGAATGGCAATGCACTTAAGAAATTTCATCCCTACGCAATAGGGTTCCTCCTCACAGGTGCACATCTGGGCATGATGCTAAACAAGTGTACAAAGTTCCTGCCCATATATACATACATTCTCCAGGCCCAATTTTGGTAAAAGCATTGAACTTAGTTTGTTCACCAGCTCTGTCCTTCTTGCTGTAAATCCAATGGGCAGGTGTTTCTTACCTGTTTACTATACTTCTGCCTCAGTGTGTCTATATATCACATTGTTGTAAGCAATGGACAGGTGTTGTTTTACCTATTTACTATACTTCTGCCTCACTGTGTCTATATATATCATTTCTGTAAATACAATGGGCAGGTGTTTCCAATACCTGTTTACTACTCTTCTGCCTCAGTGTGTCTATATAACTCATTGCTGTAAATACAATGGGCAGGTGTTTCTTACCTGTTTACTATACTTCTGCCTCAGTGTGTCTATATATGGCATTGCTGTAAATACAATGGGCAGGTGTTTCTTACCTGTTTACTATATTTCTGCCTCACTGTGTCTATATATATCATTTCTGTAAATACAATGGGCAGGTGTTTCCAATACCTGTTTACTATACTTCTGCCTCAGTGTGTGTATATATCTCATTGCTGTAAATACAATGGGCAGGTGTTTCTTACCTGTTTACTATACTTCTGCCTCAGTGTGTCTATATATCTCATTGCTGTAAATACAATGGGCAGGTGTTTCTTACCTGTTTACTATACTTCTGCCTCAGTGTCTATATAACTCATTTCTGTAAATACAATGGACAGGTGTTTCTTACCTGTTTACTATACTTCTGCCTCAGTGTGTCTATATATCTCATTGCTGTAAATACAATGGGCAGGTGTTTCTTACCTGTTTACTATACTTCTGCCTCAGTGTGTCTATATATCTCATTGCTGTAAATACAATGGACAGGTATTTCTTACCTGTTTACTATACTTCTGCCTCAGTGTTTCTATATATCTCATTGCTGTAAATACAAGGGGCAGGTGTTTCTTACCTGTTTACTATACTTCTGCCTCAGTATGTCTATATAACTCATTGTTGTAAACAATGGACAGGTGTTGTTTTTTTTACCTATTTACTATACTTCTGCCTCACTGTGTCTATATATCTCATTGCTGTAAATCCAGTGGGCAGGTGTTTTTTACCTGTTTACTATACTTCTGCCTCAGTGTGTCTATTAACTCATTGCTGTAAATACAAGGGGCAGGTGTTTCTTACCTGTTTACTATACTTCTGCCTCAGTGTGTCTATATATTTCATTGCTGTAAATACAAGGGGCAGGTGTTTCTTACCTGTTTACTATACTTCTGCCTCAGTGTGTCTATATATCTCATTGCTGTAAATACAATGGGCAGGTGTTTCTTACCTGTTTACTATACTTCTGCCTCAGTGTGTCTATATAACTCAGTGCTGTAAATACAATGGGCAGGTGTTTCTTACCTGTTTACTATACTTCTGCCTCAGTATGTCTATATAACTCATTGTTGTAAACAATGGACAGGTGTTTGTTTTTTACCTATTTACTATACTTCTGCCTCACTGTGTCTATATATCTCATTGCTGTAAATCCAATGGGCAGGTGTTTCTTACCTGTTTACTATACTTCTGCCTCAGTGTGTCTATATAACTCATTGCTGTAAATATAATGGGCAGGTGTTTTTTACCTGTTTACTATACTTCTGCCTCAGTCTTTCTATATATTTCATTGCTGTAAATACAATGGGCAGGTGTTTCTTACCTGTTTACTATACTTCTGCCTCAGTGGGTCTATATATTTCATTGCTGTAAATACAATGGGCAGGTGTTTCTTACCTGTTTACTATACTTCTGCCTCAGTGTTTATATAACTCATTGCTGTAAATACAGTGGGCAGGTGTTTCTTACCTGTTTACTATACTTCTGCCTCAGTGTGTCTATATATTCAATTGCTGTAAATACAATGGGCAGGTGTTTTTTACCTGTTTACTATACTTCTGCCTCACTGTGTCTATATATCTCATTGCTGTGAATACAACGGACCGTAGGTGTTTCTAATACCTGTTTACTATACTTCTGCCTCAGTGTGTCTATCTAACTTAATGCTGTAAATACAATGGGCAGGTGTTTCTTACCTGTTTACTGTACTTCTGCCTCAGTGTGTCTATATATCTCATTGCTGTAAATGGGCAGGTGTTTCTAATACCTGTTTACTATACTTCTGCCTCAGTGTATCTATCTAACTTATTGCTGTAAATCCAATGGGCAGGTGTTTCTTACCTTTTTACTATACTTCTGCCTCAGTGTGTCTATATAACTCATATTGATGTAAATCCAATGGGCAGGTGTTTCTTACCTGTTTACTATTCTTCTGCCTCAGTGTGTCTATATAACTCATTGCTGTAAATACAATGGGCAGGTGTTTCTTACCTGTTTACTATACTTCTGCCTCAGCATATCTATATATCTTATTGCTGTAAATCCAATGGGCAGGTGTTCCTTACCTATTTACTATACTTCTTCCTCAGTGTGTCTATATAACTCATTGCTGTAAATACAATGGGCAGGTGTTTCTTACCTGTTTACTATACTTCGGCCTCAGTGTGTCTATATATCTCATTGCTGTAAATACAATGGGCAGGTGTTTCTTACCTGTTTACTATACTTCTGCCTCAGTGTGTCTATATATCTCATAGCTGTAAATACAATGGGCAGGTGTTTCTTACCTGTTTACTATACTTCTGCCTCAGTGTGTCTATATATCTCATAGCTGTAAATACAATGGGCAGGTGTTTCTTACCTGTTTACTATACTTCAGGGCTCGACATTAGGCATTGTCCGATAGGTATTGGCAACCCAGACTTGGGTCCGGACAAGTTGATTCTGAATCCTGAAACAAAATCAAAATGAAAACCCACGCCAAAATACGCTGAAAACCCACGGCAAATGACAATGCGCGGCAGGATTTTCCCTGCTGATATATATAGATAGTGTATATATAGATAGTTGCTTGTTGCAACACGTTGCTTGGGATCCCTGTATTTGACGTTTTATTCTCCCGATTTTGAATGACAAAAAGCATTCCTTATGTTGTGAAAATATTGTTAATCAAATAGAACAAAAGCAAGTTGTTTAATTATACGCTTATCATAAATTTTACGAAATAAAAATCACTTGAACATTTTGCGACAATCACATACGACCGCTTTGCGGATTGTGTACATATATCACGCTTCAACGGATCGCAATCTCTCAATAGAAATGTCGAAATGTTTCAATAAAAGATCATTCTTTTCTTGTTCCAAACTGCTTTATTTTACATGTTTTAATGCCTTTACAGTGAAAAATTGCGATTTCATATTCGAACAAGTTCATTATAGGTCAGGACAAGTGGATTTCTAAAGTCCAAAAGTTAATGTAGAGGCTTGTACTTCTGCCTCAGCATGTCTATATATCGCATTGCTGTATATACAAGGGGCAGGTGTTTCTTACCTGCTTACTATACTTATGCCTCACTGTGTCTATATATCTCATTGCTGTAAAAACAATGGGCATGTGTTTTACCTGTTTACTATACTTCTGCCTCAGCGTGTCTATATATCTTATTGCTGTAAATACAATGGGCATGTGTTTCTGTTTTCAACAAGGGCAATTAACCTATGAAGTTTCAAGAGTGTAGATGTTACGGTTTTGAAGTTACCATGCGGAATTTATATTTCGATATAAGGTCCCATATAAGGTCAGTGACCTTGACCTTTGATAGGGTTCCTGCTTTCAAAGGATGATGAACCTTCGAAATTTCATGATTGTAGGTGTTACGGTTTTGAAGTTATTATGTACAGTTCATATATTTCCATATATGAAGATGGTGACCTTGACCTTTGACCTACTGACCCAAACACATTAGGGTTTCTCCACTCACCATGGATATGTATGAAGTTTTAAAAGTGTAGGTGTTTCCATTTTGATGTTATCAATAGGAATGCATTTTTCTATATAAGGTGACAGTGACCTTGACCTTTGACCCCAAAGGAAATAGGGTTTCTCCTTTCACCTAGGGCAATGTACCTATGAAGTTTCTTGACTGTAGGTGTAAAGGTTTCGAAGTTATCGTCAGGAATGCGTCTTTCTATATAAGGTCATGGTGACCTTGACCTTTGACATTAAAAACAATGGGGATCCTTCTCTCACTTAGGGCAATGTACCGATGAAGTTTTATGAGCGTAAGTGTTATGTTTCGAAGTTATCATCCAAAATGCATATTTCTATATAAGGTCACCGTGACCTTGACATTTGACCTACTGACCCAAAACAATAGGGATCCTCCTCTCCCCTAGGGCAATGTACCTATGAAGTTTGATAAGTATACGTATTATGGTTTCGAAGTTATTGTCCGAAATGCATTTTTTTCTATATACGATCATGGTGACCTTGACCTTTGACCTACTGATCCCAAGAACAACAGGTTTCTTCCTCTCACCTAGGGCAATGTACCTATGAAGTTTCATGTGTGAAGCTGTAAAGGGTTGGAAGTTATCGTCAGGAATGCGTCTTTCTATAAAAGGTCATGGTGACCTTGACCTTTGACTTACTGACCTCAAAACAATAGGGATCCTTCTCTCACTTAGGGCAATGTACATGTGAAGTTTTATGAGTTTAAGTATTATGGTTTGGAAGTTATCATCCATTATGCGTCATTCTATATAAGGTCACGATGATCTTTACCTACTGACCCTATCCTCCTCTCATGTTGGGCAGTTTATCTATGAAGTTTCATGAGTGTAGGAGTAATAGTTTCGAAGTTATCGTCCGGAAAGTGTTTTTCTATATAAGGTAAAGGTGACCTTGACCTTTGATCTACCGACCCCAAAATCAATAGGGACCCCCCTCAATGTACCTATGAAGTTGCATGAGTGTAGGTTTTATGGTTTTGAAGTGATCATGCGGAATACGTTTGTCTATATAAGGTCTTGGTGACCTTGACCTTTAACCTACTGACCCCAAAAACAATAGGGATCCTCCTCACACCTAGGGCAATATACATATGAAGTTTCATGGGTATAGGTATAATGGTTTTGGAGTTATCGTCCGGAATGCATATTTACATATAAGGTCAATGTGACCTTGACCTACTGGCCCCAGATGTGATAAGATTCCTCCTCTAACCTAGGGCAATGTACCTATGAGGTTTTATGAGTGTAGGTGTAATGGTTTTGAAGATATTGTGCAGAATGCATATTTCCATATAAGGTCACTGTGACCTTGACCTTTGATCTACTGGCATGTGGTAAAACAAAATTAGAATGCTCTACAGCTTCTGGTGTCTGAGAAATAGACAAGAGTTGCGCACAACATGATGTCTCACCTAAAGAACCATGTCCATCATACATGTTTCAAGCGACCTTCATCTTGACAAAATCGAGGGTTTATAGTAATTGTTAACGAAGTCAAGCAAGATATCGTACGGTAGCATTCATAGTTTTCAATAAATGAAGCTAAATGCAAATATTATTGGATGGACAAGCATTACCATTCTATACACCGGATTTTGATTTTGCAATCCTGCCCCAAAAAAACAGACTACACGTGTATGGTAGTTAATTGAACTTTAAAACGTTATTCAATTTTAAAATACTTTTTTTAATATAGTTATGCGATAAACAAAAATATGAAAGCAAATGCAAATTCGTACAAAGTATTTTAGAATGTTCAACATTAATGTACCATTGTAGCAGTATATTAAATTGACCCATCTGTTTTAGTTTTTATTCTTATGAGGTTTATTTCCCATGTACAGTATTTGTTCTACCCAGGAAAAGTGGGTGGTCTACCTCCACCACCAAAAATTGACGGTCATATATATAACCTTACATGTGTTGAAAATGACGTAAAACACCATTCAAACAAACAAACAAATCTTATGAGGTTTATTTAGTCTACCACGATGCATATTTTATATACATATATATTGTTGCACATCATAACATTACTTATTTACTACAAACTGATTAGACAGTCTATAATGAACATTGTATTGAAAGTGCAAACAGACATGTCAATCTGATATACTAAACTAAAACATAATATATCATAAATAATTTGATACTCGGTGTACTTAAAAAAGGGCTAAAGCTGTATCTTATATTTTTTAGCTGAATCGAGTTTTACGGCGCACGAACACATGAAAAGTTATATGGCGCCTAACAGAAATGAATATGCCAGGCTCATCGTCCATTTACATCGAGATAAAATATGGAGAACGGGCCTAGAAACTTCTCACTTATAGAACTGCAGAGTTGCTGCAAATTCTTTTGTTGACACTCCATTTATGCTGGAGCCACGTTAATTGTTTTCTGCCACCATTCTAATGGCACCTGAAACAATGCAGGGATCATGATGATTGATTGATTGAATTGGGTTTTAAGGCGCACCAACACATGAAAAGGTTATATGGCGCCTAACAGGCATGAACATGCCAGGCTCATCTTTCATGTACATCAAGATAAAATATGGAAAATGGGCCTAGAACCTTCTCACCCTGAACTGCAGAGTTGCTGCAAATTCTATCGTAGAAACTCCATTTACGCTGGAGCCACGTTTATTGTTTTTCTGCCACTTGCCACCGCTCTTTTGATGCGAGCGAGATAGCACCTGAAACAATGCAGGGATCATGATGAAGACCTATAATGAACATGAACAAAAAATGATAAAATGAACATGAATTTGTCGGGATTCTACCCCTCTGCCAACCCCTCCAAAGGGATCTGCAGTGGCCCTATTCTTTGCCCCGTGACCAAACCCAAACGGGGGCCCCCGGAACCACACGGGGCGGGATCATGATGAAGACCTTTAAATGACAAAAAATACAAAAATGAACATGAATTTGTTTTCATCCCCGCCCCACTCCACTTCTGCTTACCCTGAAGACGGGATCTGCAGTGGTCCTATTCTTGACCCCAAAACCACACGGGGACATATCTTATAGGAGGTAGATAATACACTACACATATTAAAAATAATAATAATGGACTTTTAGAAAATGTCATACAATAGTAAAATGTATTTATGTACATTATATTCTTTATTAGTATTTATTTGTATTGTACTATTTAATTTACCGGATTACTTGATAAATTTCAAGTGGTTTTATTTTCTTGATTTTTTAGCAAAGGTTCACAGAGGTGTCATTTATAAGACTCACAAATCCCTGTAGTCTTTGCTTATATATTAATTTGAAATATTCAGCTGTTTTATTTCATGTACATTAAACTCCCTATTTCGAACCAGAATATAAATTTTAATCGATTAAGATTGCAATCAGACCAGTTTACTCTCAATCTAAATAAAGTATTATGTTCTACTGTCATGTGATGAAAATATAATGAACCGGATTGTTTAGATATCAATATGAAATTCAATATAGGGGAATGTTTAAAATATTGTGTTTCTCTTTTCTATTGACCAAGGGTGTAACTGCCTATACGCAAATATAATTTTTTGTGTAGAAAGCGCAAGATTGCACCATATTAAAACATTCCTTGTTAAAAGTGTCCGTGTGTGTGTGTGTGTGTGTGTGTGTGGGGGGGGGGGGGGGGGGGGGGGGGAGCATACTCCCAGACCCCCACTAGACCAAGTATTAGTTTTGTGCATATAATTTATGGTTACGCCTTTGAAGACCCCACCCACACTCCTAGTTGTATTACAGTTTTATTAGTTAGTAGTTTTTGCGCAGTTATAGGATTTATGTCTTCCCAATTTCAAAGGAATAAAATTTAAAACATGTTTAACCTTTTAATAGAGATTTAAGAAAGTAGGGCTGGGTGGTTTGTATAATAAAGGCTCAAGTTATTCTTCCAGGCAGAATTGTTAAAATGTATAGCCCGGTTCTGTCAATAAACAGAAGTAAGTCAGTTTAATACAAGTATGAATCATTCACCTACCAAATCTCTGAAACAGTACCCTACATTAGCTATGTCACAGAAAACAGTATAAAATAGGATTATTACTATAGTAACTTGTTCTGGAAGTTTGTATTACCTCGAGTAGGTAAATGCCAGATCAGGATCGCACGAGAGGCGTAGCCTCGAGTGTGATCCTGATCTGGCATTTACCTACGAGAGCTGATACAAGCTTCAGAACAAGTTACTATAGTAATGATCCTTTTATTATATACCTCTTTACATATCATTAAAATAGAATACATGTATCAAAAACAACAAATTAAAACACAATTATATAAAGTCAAATTAACTGAAAACCACCAACAGGAAAGACATGAAAACATGTACAGTACACGCGCATGAAAACATGTACATTATATTGCAACAACTACACCTGTGTTCATTACACATCAAATTCTGGTGAATTTACCAACTGACATAATCTTAAATTAATTAATTAACTCACAATGTTCACAAACGCACAAACAAACATTCTCATAGTTCACATTTCATGTTAAAACATCCATTGTTCTTAATGTATTACTAGCTGGGCAATCCCCAACATTCCAATCTGACATTTTCCAAAATCTATTTTTAGTAGCATACTTATAACCGGTAGTGTGATACGGATTGTTGTATTCCATTGTAAGAAAATGAAGGTACTATGTATATATTATTGACGGGTATATAATAAAACAGTATATTACACCTCATTTGCATATTCCACTCTTTGTTTTATGTGACGTCATCCGGTCCATAATGTTGCATATTGACCGGGCGCCCGGTCCGATAGCTATATTAACGGACCTGTGAAAAAAAAAGACGTCAAAATAAATCATAAAACGTATTGATTTAATTTGTTGGTCAGATTCGTTATAATATAACAAATAATGTATGGTGCTTCAATCCATATGAAGTTAATGGACTGGGCAGTCAGACCTAGAACGTTATATGGACCTCAGCTTCGCTTCGGTCCATATAACATTCTAGGTCTGACTGCCTGGTCCATAAACTTGCATATGGACCTCAGCACCATACATTATCTGTTAAATATCATTCTTTCTTTGTTGTGCATGATTTATATGTTTAAAGCATGTTGCACTGATTCAACACAATCTATTAATTTATATTGCAGCTGGTTATCTAAATGGAATGCATTTCCTTTCATGTTCATGTAACATTCCAAGTTACAATGCACAACATAGGATAATGTAGCCCTAAAATATACAACAATTAAGTATAATGGCTGAATGGTGGACAGATGTGGGTTTCTGTTCTTCAACATAGATAAGTAACATGACAAAATATGTCTTTATAGAAGTGAGCTTAGTAAAAGTATTTATTCTTTCTACAATTCCTTGATTTCATATTAAAATAAAGAGAGTAAGAAAGTAATAAAGAAAAGTCAATACACATATTTTCAAATATGATCCATGCTTTAATAGACCATTTTAAACAAAAGAATGACCTTTTTAAATTTGTTTTCCATTTAATAAAAATATACAGTTCAAACCTTCTTAGTGAACTATTAACCTTGTATACAATGTACACTGATTGTACACCATGCTCTCTGTGATGATTTCATTTGCAAACTTTGTCTCATCCGCAAATATACCTCTCTTCTTTTTTCAGAATGCACTCCCCGCACTGCCCGACACAGAATACTAACAAGAGGTCAATGACCTTGAAGCTCTACTCATAGGTTTTTGATAGCTAGATCAGCATTAACGTCAAATCAAAATAATTTTTGACAAGGATCAACATCATGTCATACTGATCATTTTAGAAAAAGTCCCATATCAATATCAATTATAGTTTTCAAGAAGTAGTCGCTACAAACTTGTATTTTGAAAATCTATTTTTAGCTATGGTGGCCATCTTGAATTTCCGGCCGACCTGAAATTTTGCTAGGATCAATTAGACATCAAGAGCAACATTCATGTGAAGTTTCATGAAAATCCGTCAAGTAGTTTCAGAGGAGTAGTCGCTACAAGTTTTCATTATATAACTATGTAAACAAAGATGGCCGCTGGCAGCCATGTTTAACATCGCATCAAAATAATTTTCGACAAGGATCAACATCATTCCATACTGATCATTTTAGAAAAAGTCCCATATCAATCACTTATAGTTTTCAAGAAGTATTCGCTACAAACTTGTTTTTTGAATATCTATTTTTAGCTGTGGCGGCCATCTTGAATTTCCGACCAACCTGAAATGTTGCTAGGATCATTTAGACATCAAGAGCAACATTCCTGTGAAGTTTGATGGAAATCCGTTGAGTAGTTTCAGAGGAGTAGTCGCTACAAGTTTTTACTAAATAACTCTATGTAAGCAAAGATGGCCGCTGGCAGCCATGTTTAACGTCGAATCAAAACGATTTTCGACAAGGACCAACATCATGTCATGCTGATCATTTTAGAAAAAGTCCCATATCAATATCACTTAAGAGTTTTCAAGAAGTAGTCGCTACAAACTTTTTTTTTTTAAATCTATTTTAAGATTTGGCGGCCATCTTGGATTTCACATCAACATGAATTTTTGCTAGGATCAACTAGACTTCATGGGCAACATTTATGTAAAGTTTCATGAAAATCCATTCAGTAGTTTCAGAGGAGTAGTCGCTACAAAAAAAGTTTACGGACGGACAGACAGACGACGGACACCGCACCACATCTCTGATCAGTCGAGCTAAAAATGACAACTCCTTCGAAGGCCAGGACCTTGGCGTACAAGGTCAACGCCGAAACAAAAAAGGATGAATGCGAAAACTGTAAAAAAATAAATATTCTTGCTCTGCGCATCAAGGCTCTTGCCTTCGATTTAAAGCTGGAGCGGGACTTTGTTGCCCCTATCATTGATTTGATAGAGGGCAACAAGCAAGAGTACACGGCAGATGCAAAAAATCTGTCATGTGATCTTGAAGCCCTAATAGCTTTGAATCGAAGACAAAGTCTTCACAAGACCGAGAAAATAATTTTTCAGTTTTTAAGGGACACTGTCCATAAGTAAAACTTATATTGAGCACAGGCAAATAACGGTCCGATTTTTATTCAGTGAAAATATTTCAATGTTGTTTAACGGCTCATCAACAAATAGATTAATTAAAGCCACCCAGAGAGAGGGGAAGGATACATAGGAATCCGGTAACCTTTTCAATGTTGTTTAACGGCTCATCAACAAATTATAGGTTAATTAGAGCCACCCCAGAGAGAGGGGAAGGATACATAGGAATCCGGTAACCTTTTCAATGTTGTTTAACAGCTCATCAACAAATAGGTCAATGAAAGCCGCCCCAGAGAGAGGGGAAGGATACATAGGAATCCGGTAAGCCTTTCAATGTTGTTTAACGGCTCATCAACAAATAGCTTAATGAAAGCCGCCCCAGAGAGAGGGGAAGGATACATATGAATCCGGTAAGCTTTTCAATGTTGTTTAACGGCCCATCAACATATAGGTTAATTAGAGCCACCCCAGAGAGACGGGAAGGATACACAGGAATCCGGGAACCTGCCCTACTCTTACTATCGAATAAAGGTTCTTTACTGTGCATGGAGGATAGACTTTAATACACGGACGACGCTAAGGGAAAGTGTCTTGCCCAAGAACACACAAACAAAACTCAGTGGCACCAGAAAAACTTGAAATCCGTCTTATTTTTATTGAATATTCAGTATTGTAGATGTGTTAGTAAGGTCGTCAACGTAATTATTTTGTGTTTTATAAGCTCAAAGTTACAGACAGTGTCCCTTTAATTAGACAAATTCTTTTCGATTTAGATAAATATATCTAAAAACTTGAATCGAAATCAATATAGTCATTGAATCATTATTGTCATTAAATCATTACTGTCATTGAATCAGAATTATCATTGAATCATTATTGTCATTGAACCATTATTGTCATTGAACCAGTATTACTGTCATTGAATCAGTATTGTCATTTAATCAGAATTATCATTGAATTATTATTGTCATTGAATCGTTATTGTCATTGAATCAGTATTGTTATTGAACCAGTATTGTCATTGAATCATTATTGTCATTGAACCATTATTGGCATTGAATCAGTATTGGCATTGAATCAGTATTGTCAGTGAATTATTATTGTCATTGAATCGTTATTGTCATTGAATCATTATTGTCATTGAACCATTATTGTCATTGAACCATTATTGGCATTGAATCAGTATTGTCAGTGAATTATTATTGTCATTGAATCGTTATTGTCATTGAATCAGTATTGTTATTGAACCAGTATTGTCATTGAATCATTATTGTCATTGAATCATTATTGTCATTTAAGCAGTATTGTCAGTGAATTATTATTGTCATTGAATCGTTATTGTCACTGAATCGTTATTGTCATTGAATCAGTATTGTTATTGAACCAGTATTGTCATTGAATCATTATTGTCAGTGAATCATTATTGTCATTGAATCGTTATTGTCATTTAAGCAGTATTGTCAGTGAATTATTATTGTCATTGAATCGTTATTGTCACTGAATCGTTATTGTCATTGAACCATTATTGTCATTGAACCAGTATTGTCATTTAATCAGAATTATCATTGAATTATTATTGTCATTGAATCGTTATTGTCATTGAATCAGTATTGTCAGTGAATCATTATTGTCATTGAACCAGTATTGTCAGTGAATCATTATTGTCATTGAATCGTTATTGTCATTGAATCAGTATTGTTATTGAACCAGTATTGTCATTGAATCATTATTGTCATTGAATCATTATTGTCATTTAAGCAGTATTGTCAGTGAATTATTATTGTCATTGAATCATTATTGTCATTGAACCAGTATTGTCAGTGAATCATTATTGTCAAAATATCAGTATGTCCATAACAAGAAACTGGTTTTAAAGTATGATGTATGACATCTCCCTTTTTTAAAAAGAAACTTAATTTCATTTAATTTTTTAAATATTCTGTAACACTTTCATCCTAAAAATGTTCAGGAAATAATGTGCTCTCTGTCAAGACTAATTTTGGTGGAGTCATTTACTTAGCATGTTTCACCAAGTGACATTTTAATCTAAGCATATAGTGTTTGATTTATCAAGTTTATGTCATCACTCATTAATAAATGTAATGTTTGTCTTTGGCTGGTGTGGTAATTGTTTATAAATCTTGATTGATATAAGATTGCAATCAGACCAGTTTACTCTCCACCTAAATAAACTATTATGTTCTACGTAAATTATATCTTTATGTCTTCAAATAAATGCAATGAGAAATAACTATGTGGGGTTAACTCACTTTGATACCATCCTATATACTTGTACAAGACCTAATTGCTGCAATTATCAGCTTGTCAACTTATCAGTTCACAAAATGACATTTTAATCTGAGGGTATCATGAATTAATGTAATGTTGCTGCTGGTAGGCAATAGCAATTACATAGATGGATCTTTATATTATATAAATTGTTATTAATTTGACAATACTTGCTACTTCAAATAATTTCATTTTCAATAAATAGTAATAATCTTTATTTCCTCCACAGAGCATATATAAACAATTAAAATGTAGTGAACATTTTCGAACAAAAGCATATAATCCATAAATCAATAGTATTGGACTATTTGCTTGACCCAGGGTCAAGGGTCAGTTCAGTGGAAGTTATTACAATAACAAGAATAATGTCAGGTCAATTTAGATATGAATGGAACACTGTACTCCACAATGTTATACATGTATTGTTAAACAAAGTCTAATTTGGAGACTATATTTGCGTTAAAGATTATTTAAGGACCCAGGGTCAGTTGGAGGGGCTGAAAGTGATTGGCATTAAGAAGGACAATGACCAGGAGGTTATATATAAAATTTGAACATTGTACTCCCAAGGACAAGAAATTTATAATACAATATGTTGATGCCGTCAAGCCTGCCAACATTTGCCATGTGTCCCTTTAAAAATAATAATTAAAAAAAACACCATATATTATATATATGATTTTTAAATATTTTTAACAATAACTGTTGCTTTTATCAAAGTTCATTATCTGGCAGTCTGTTAGACTGGTAATTATATTGGATAGTCTAATCACCATGGCAAATGCTATCAAGATATTATTTAAGGGAATTTGTAATTATATAATTTTTGAATTTAATAATTGAGTCAAAAAGAGAAAGATTTGTTATTTGTTTAAACATATTTTTATCCAGAATATTTACAACCTTATATATGTTACACTGATTGGAATTAAAGTAAAAAGTTAACCTTCCAAAGCTACACACTTTTGATAAACATTTGCTGGAGTATCAAATTACCCAGCTTGTTGCAGTAGCTACATAAAAAAGATAATGCAATTAAGTTCCTGTCAAACCTTATAAAACTCACATGAAAATTGGAATGTGGATGCATCTAAAATAGAAGAAAGCTATACAGATTATGGCTGGACAAGAACAATGTGTTTATGGCTGGACAAGAACAATGTCCAGTGAGTTTATATATGAGATTTTGAACACTGTACATTGTTGCAGTGCTGCGAAAACAACGTGAAATTTGGAGAATATACATTTATTAAAGTGACCCTGACCTAGACCAAGGGTCAGTTGGAGGGCTGGAAGTCACTGAAATTAGAAGAACAATGACAGTGAGGTTATATATGAAGAACACTCTACTCCAAAGAACAACAAAGTTATACTAATTTAACACATCTTTTTTGGGAGACGGTAGATGCATTTAAGAGGCAACTGACCTTGACACAGGGTCAGTTGGAGACTGATATTTACGGGAATAATAAGAACAATAACCAGTGAGGTTGTATATGAAATTTAAACACTCTATTCCAAAGGACAACAAAGTTATAAGAACTTTAATGCAAATTTTCACGCAAATGTTGACGCAAATTTTCACGCAAACTTTAACGCTGACATATTGCATTATAACTTTCTTGTCCTTGGGAGTAGAATGTTCAAATTTCATATATAACCTCCTGGTCATTGTCCTTCTTAATGCCAATAACTTCCAGCCCTCAAACTGACCCTGGGTCGGAGTTAATATCACTTAAATACATCTACCATCAATATTTGCATTAAAGTTTGCATGACGGCACCTGTATTTGAGTGACAATGACTCCGACCCAAGGTCAGTTGGAGGGCTGGAAGTTATTGGCATTAAGAAGGACAATGACCAGGAGGTTATATATGAAATTTGAACATTCTACTCCCAACAATACAATATGTTGAAGCCGTCGAGCCCGCCAACATTAGCGGCGCCTATGTCTCGCATTTTTTCAAAAGGCCAGAGGCCCCTTAAGCTTGGCCTTACTCTGCAAAAACAGACATTTTGGGCGCTTTTGACTTTCTTCCATAAGTATCATTTGATGCCGACACATTTGTATTTTTGACTTCATCATGATCTAAATTCTCTTTAGGTTGAACATTGTGCGTTATGTCAGTATCAGACGAAACATATGAGCCTAAGAGTCAAAGCCACAGAAACCAAACGTTTAATGTTGTCCCCTGGTATCGATGATTTTCAAATCCCGCTTACCAGATATTAATCTGCTGGATCATATTTGTTTTAAAATGTAAATGATGGGAATGAAAGACCTTCCTTGATCTAAAGTATCAACCACTCAGGCCACAGGCCTACCTAGTTTGATGTATTGCTCACTAAGCAAGTGGCAAAAATAGTTAACATGTTTAATTAATTGTATCCTGTTTGTAACTTAATAAGGAAACTTATCAAGTGTATTCTTAATACTGTCCCAATTCACCTCTACGTCATCCTCCTCCTCCATTTTTCGAAGTAGTCTTTCCAGGGTCGCATTGTCAGCTTCTTGTCTCATCCAAGTAGTCAACATATTCACGATTTGAAGCCTAGATGAGTCAGGATGTTCCATCTTAATCTGTTCTCTTTTTGCCCTTGAAACATCAAGTGCTATTCCCAACACCTCCCAATTGTGAACGATAGCCTTGGCAATTTGAAGCGCCTCCTTTTCTGTGACTACTTGATCAAAATTCGTGCCACTTTCATGCTTTAACAAATCTACTATTCCATCCATTTTACTGTCAGGAAACCATTCCTTCAGCATTGCTTTGACATTAATATTGTGACCGGCTATTTGATCAGGACATGGGACAATTGGTCTACAAGATACGTCGAATAGGTTTATTTCTTTCAAATACCTCCCTCGGTGGTCAATGTTGCACCGTACACATAACTTGTATTGTCGTTTTCGTTTTCTATCAGAATGATGCCTTTCCAACTCAAGCTTTATCACCATCTCAACAAAGCGCCGAAGTATGTCGCTCTCTCTGCAGTCGACAACATTTCCACAAAGGTTCACAACCATTATTTCAATCGTTTTATCGGTCACTTCAATCCATCCAACGTGATCTGTTGACAGTTGATAAACTCAAAGATCTTCAAATAATAAATACGCTTCCTCGTACTTCACAACTGGCCACCTACCTATTGCAGCTGCAGTTATTTGGTTGTAAAGTGTTGGTGACACCCATTCATTTTCAAACGAAAACACAAGACGCACGATAGTGCTTCTACGTGACTGCAAAAACAGATCAACCATGTTTTCCGTACTACGACTTCTTAGCAGACTTGGCACGATAAAGAAACCCAGTTTCTTGATTTGTTTTGTGTCACTATCAAAAGTCTTAACTTTCGACACAATGCCTAGTTTGCTCAGGCATAACAACAGTCTGTCCTTGTGGGGCATGAATTCATCAGCTTTGCTGCTGTTCCAAAGTTCATCAATGAGTTCAGGTTTGAGGACTGCTTTTTTCATAAGTTCATTCCATAGATTCTTTATGCGTGGCGAAACTTTGCAAAACCGCTGTGTGGTTATGATGCATTTAAATGCATCTATAATACATTGTGTTTCCAAGATTACGAAGTCATTCAACCCATCTTCATTGAAATAAACGTATGTCCCCATCAGATGTTGATAGGTCAGAAAAAGTTCCAATTCCTTCCTGTCTTTAATTGGAACTTCGTTTTCTGAATCCATATCAACAATTTCTTGAAATGTGATATGCTTCCGTTTCCCTTTTTTCAAAGCATTTTCCAGAGGAATCCATTTTGCCGGCATTTCTAGATTCCAGGACTTCTGACTTTCTGCTACTTCCAATATGTATTTTTTAAGTTCCTCCATTGTTTTAAGTGTCTTTCCTGAATTCTTGTTCGCTGAAGACAAGCCAACAGAGAAATCTTTTTGTTGTATGTGCTTTAGCACGGGCATTTCATCAAACAGATCCCGCACATTGTCAAAGCATTTTTCTTTTGTTTTACCTTTGCTTTTGTGATCTTCCTTAAGAATGTCTTCATGTGTGCCAACAAGTATTACGGGTGGCTCTGATGGCTCGTCAGAAGGCTCATCTTCTGACGAGCCAACATACCAATGGATTGAATGCATCCAAAATTTATATAGTGATCTTACAGATTTTTTATTTGTTCCCTCTGGGAAATCTTCATCTTCAATCAGTGTGTCCATGTTTGCTGAAATATCGAAAACAAGGAGATATACCGCTCTTCTTGTGAGAAACAGTTGGTGGGTAGCGTAAAAAACAAACTGCCCACCGAAGTCCCAAATGTTTATCAGTTTATCTTGATTCTGAGTTTTCTCCTTGTTTAATCCTGATGTAAACTGTAATACATTTTCCTTGGATAATTTGTTGTCATTACTTTTTTTACTGTCTTGGTTAGATTTTGTTTCATCTGAATGATGACTTTCATCATGCATAGTTGAATCCTTGTTAAGAGTCTGTACTTCTGTTGACTTCGCCATGATCCAAACTCTCGTATGAATCGTATGAACTGGAAGCTTGAAGAGATGGAACCACAGAAACCAAACGCTCAATGGTGTCCAGATATCAATCTTTTTTTTCAATTTCCCATCAACTGAACTAACAGAGCATTTATGGACCTCTATTCCGTTTGTACTTTCGATGCCATCTGTTGGGATTTCCAACAAGTTACCGGTTAAAGTAGTTTTACCTACACCAGCATAACCTACAACCATCAAACGGACTGTGTTTTGCTTCTCCTTTCCTTCTTTCAATGCTCTCAAGTACATATCTATCATCGATGGATCAAGGTTTTCAAGTTCATTTGGTAAATCATCTGAAAAAGATCATAAGAATCACATCACGAGTATGCAAATTTCACCTGAGGGGTTAACATTTCAGCAAGAAACTTGAGATGGATTGTTAAATTTATTTTTGTCATTATTAAACAAGAGACCCAAGAGGGCCTGTGGACGCTCTACTGGCTAAAACAGCTCTTATAGATTAGCATTTTTCAACAAATCAAGGGCCATAACTCTGTTATTACTAACAAAATCTAGCTGGTTTTCGAAATTGTCCAAGATTTCATTGATATACCGCGCTTTGCACAACTAGACATCATACTGAGGCTTCCTGCCAAATTTCGTAGAAATCCAACAAGCCGTTTAAGAGGAGTAGCGCCGACAAGAAATTTAAAATAAAAATGTCAAAGGGCCATAACTCCGTCAAAAATCAGCAAACTGGAACATCAAAAATCAGCAAAATATGCACAACTAGACATCTTACCGATGCTTCCTGCCAAGTTTCGTCGAAATTCAACAAGGCATTTAGGATGAGTAGCGCCGACAAGAAATTTTAAAGTAAGTGTCTAGTAATTAAAAAGATAATGAAAAAAAAATGAAAAAAAAAAAAAAAAATCAAATCATTAAAAAAAAAAAAAAAAATTTTTTTTATAAATTTAAAAATTGAAAAAAAAAAAAAAAAAAAAAAAAAAATAATTAAAAAAATTGAAACAATTAAAAAAAACAAATAAAAAAAAATATATTGAAATTGAAACAAGAGGCCCATGAGGGCCTGTGGACGCTCTACTGGCTAATATGGCTCTCAGGACATCAATGAAGCGACTGACTATCGTCTTAAAAGAGGCAAAATATAGCATTTTTAACTAAATCAAGAGCCATAAAAAAAGTATGATAATGGACCTTTGGAAACGACCGAGCACGACACATACAAGATATTGCAGTCTCGGTTTGATTGAGCTCCGCCATAACTCCGCCATTACTGGTCCGATCTGGCTGGTTTTCCAAGTTGGCCAGTAGAGATAATAAAAAAAAAAAAAAAAAATTTAAAAAAAAAAAAAAAAAAAAAAAAAAAAAAAAAAAAAATTAAATAAAAAAAAAAAAAAAAAAAAATATTTAAAAAAAAAAAAAATAAATAAATTAAAAACAAGCATTTATGTAAAACTGTGACCCCCGGGGCGGGGCCAGATGCGACCCCAGGGTTACCATTTGAACAAAATTGGTAAAGGACCAACAGCAAAATATTAAACTCTTGCAGTTTCAAAGAAGAAGATTTTTTAAGTTTTTCTATGTAAAACATGTGACCCTTGGGGCGGGGCCACACGTGACCCCAGGGTCATCATTTGAACAAACTTGTTAAAGGACCATAAGCTTATAATAAATGTAAAATATCAAACCTCTGGCTCTTGTAGTTTCCAAGAAGAAGATTTTTTTAAAAAAAAATCCTATATAAGTCCATGTAAAACTGTAAAACTGTGACCCTCGGGCGGGGACAAATTTGACCCCAGGGTCACCATTTGAACAAACTTAGTAGAGGACCATAAACAGATGCTACATGTAATACATGAGAGCTCTGTGCCATGTGGTTCCAGAGATAAAGATTTTATTCAGTTTTTCCCTATACAAGCCTATGTAAAACTGTGACCCCCGGGGTGGGGCCAAATGTGACCCCTGGGTCACCATTTGAACAAACTTGGTAGAGGACCACAAGCTTATAGCAAATGCAAAATATTAAACCCATTGCTCTTGCAGTTTCAGAGAAGATTTTTTAAGTTTTTCCCTATACATGTCTATATAAAACATGTGACCCTTGGGGCGGGGCCAAATGTGACCCCAGGATCTATATTTGAACAAACTTGGTAAAAGACCATAAGCTTATAGTAAATGCAAAATATCAAACCTCTGGCTGTTGTAGTTTCCGAGAAGAAGATTTTTAAAAAAAAAAATCTATGTAAAACTGTGACCCCTCGGGCGGGGACAAATTTGACCCCAGGGTCACCATTTGAATAATCTTAGTAGAGGACCATAAGCTGATGCTACATGTAAAACATGAGAGCTCTGTGCCTTGTGGTTTCAGAGAAGAAGATTTTTTAAAGTTTTTTCCTAAATGTCTATATAAAAAACATGCAAAACCTCAATATACAAATATTGGACCCCCGGGGCACGGCCATTTTTGACCCCGGGGACTTTATTTGAACAAACTTGATAATCTAGGCGTTGGCGATCATTTTAAAAGAAAAACTGTTGAAATCTGTCTAGCGGTTTTGGAGAAGAAGATTTTTTAAGGTTTCGACCATATATGGTAATGGCAGACATCTTGGATGTAGCGCTGACCTAATTTTAACAAATATAAAAAGCATTTATCTAAGGATCATCCATGTGAAGTTTGGTCAAAATTAGCCAAGCGGTTTCTGAGGAGAAGTCGTTTGAAGAAAAGTTAACGGACGACAGACGGACGACGGAGAACACAGCATCCTTGGCCAGTAGAGCTAAAAAAAAAAAATCAAATAAAAAAAAAAAAAATAAAAAAAAAATGTTACCCCTGGGGCGCATCCAAATTTGACACCAGAGTCACCATTTGAACAAACTTGGTATAGGACCATAAGCTGATGCTACATGTAATACATGAGAACTCTGTGCCATGTGGTTCCAGAGAAGAAGACTTTTTTTTCAGTTCTTGCCTATACAAGCCTAAGTAAAACTGTGACCCCCAGGGTGGGGCCAAATGTGACCAATGGGTCACCATTTGAACAAACTTGGTAGAAGACCATAAGCTTATAGCAAATGCAAAATATTAAACCTCTGGCTCTTGCAGTTTCAGAGAAGAAGATATTTTAAGTTTTTCCCTATACATGTCTATGTAAAACATGTGACCCTTGGGGCGGGGTCAAATGTGACCCGAGGGTCACCATTTGAACAAATTTGGAAAAGGACCATAAGCTTATAGCAAATGCAAAATATTAAACCTCTGGCTCTTGCATTTCCAGAGAAGATGATTTTTTATTAGTTTTTCCCTATACAAGCATTTATGTAAAACTGTGACCCCCGGGGTGGGGCCAGATGTGACCCCAGGGTCACCTTTTGAACAAAATTGGTAAAAGACCATAAGCTTATAGCAACAGCAAAATATTAAACCTCTGGCTCTTGCAGTTTCAGAGAAGAAGATTTTTGAAGTTTTTCCCTATACATGTAAAACATGTGACCCTTGGGACGGGGCCAAATGTTATCCCAGGGTCACCAGTTGAACAAACTTGCTAAAGGACCATAAGCTTATAATAAATGTCAAATAACCAACCTCTGGCTCTTGTAGTTTCCGAGAAGAAGATTTTTTAAAAAAAAATCCTATATAAGTCTATGTAAAACTGTAAAACTGTGACCCTCGGGCGGGGACAAATTTGACCCCAGGGTCACCATTTGAACAAACTTAGTAGAGGACCATAAACAGATGCTACATGTAATACATGAGAGCTCTGTGCCATGTGGTTCCAGAGAAGAAGATTTTTTTCAATTTTTCCCTATACAACCCTATGTAAAACTGTGACCCCCGGGGTGGGGCCAAATGTGACCCCTGGGTCACCATATCACCATATGAACAAACTTGGTAAAGGACCATAAGCTTATAGTAAATGCAAAATATCAAACCTCTGGCTGTTGTAGTTTCCGAGAAGAAGATTTTTTTAAAAAAAATCCTATATAAGTCTATGTAAAACTGTGACCCTCCGGGCGGGGACAAATTTGACCCCAGGGTCACCATTTGAACAATCTTAGTAGAGGACCATAAGCTGATGCTACATGTAATACATGAGAGCTCTGTGCCTTGTGGTTTCAGAGAAGAATTTTTTTTAAAGTTTTTTCCTATATGTCTATATGAAAAACATGCAAAACCTCAATATACAAACTTTGGAGCCCCGGGGCACGGCCATTTTTGACCCCGGGGACTTTATTTGAAGAACTTGATAGTGTAGGCCTTGGCGATCATTTTAAAAGAAAAACTGTTGAAATCTGTCCAGCGGTTCTGGAGAAAAAGATTTTTTAAGGTTTCGACCATAGATGGTAATGGCAGCCATCTTGGATGTAGCACTGACCTAATTTTAACAAATCTAAAAAGCATTCATCTATGTGAAGTTTGGTCAAAATTAGCCAAGCGGTTTCTGAGGAGAAGTAGTTTGAAAAACAAGAAATGTCACAGTAAGTGACAAATGCCCCCCGAAGTGACCTGTAAGTGTGACCTTGACCTTGGAGCAATATAAAACCTACAGATATATTTAAAAAAAAAAAAAATATTAAAAAAAAAATATTAAAAAAAAATAAATAAAAAAATAAAAAAAATATATAAATAAAATCAATCAATAAATCAATCAATGAACAATATATATATATAAATATATATTTCAAAAAAAAAATATCAAAAAAAGATTGATTGAATTGGATTTTATAGTCGCACCAACAGCTAAGGTCATATGGCGACTTTCCAGCTTCCATTGGTGGAGGAAGACCCCAGGTGGCCCTCCGGGCAATTTTCGTGCACGGGCGTGCACCTGGGTAGAACCACCGACGTTCCGCAAGCCAGCTGGATAGCTTCCTCACATAAAGATTCCTATGCATCAAAAAAAGAAGAAGAAATAAATGAGAAAAAAAAACATTAATGAAAAAAACACAAAAAAACAACAAAAAAAAACGTTATTTGTGTCAAGTTATTTGAAATGCCAGAGTTACTGACTGAACACAATTTGACCTTTGACCTCTAAATGTGACCTTGACCTTGGAGCCACGGACCTGGGTTTTGTGCATGACACGTTGTCTAGTTGTGGTGAGCAATTGTGCAAAGTTATTTGAAAATCTGTCCATGAATGTCCAAGTTATTAACCGGACACGAAAGCACTTTGTTTTGACCTTTCACCTCTTAGTGTGACCTTGACTTTGGAGCCACGGACCTGGGTTTTGTGCGCGACACGTCGTCTAGTTGTGATGAGAAATTGTGCCAAGTTTATTTGAAAATCTGTCCATGAATGTCAGAGTTATTAACCGGACACGAAAGCACTTTGTTTTGACCTTTCACCTCTAAATGTGACCTTGACCTTGGAGCCACGGACCTGGTTTTTTTGCTCGTCTAGTTGTGGTGAGAAATTGTGCCAAGTTATTTGAAAATCTGTCCATGAATGTCAGAGTTATTAACCGGACACAAAAGCACTTTGTTTTGACCTTTGACCTCTAAGTGTGACCTTGACCTTGGAGCCACGGACCTGGATTTTGTGTGCGACACGTTGTGGTGAGCAAATGTGAGAAGTTATTTGAAAATCCATAAATTATTGTCAGTTATGAAGCGGACACGATTGTACAGACAGCAATCACGAACGGAAAGACAGTGCGACTACTATATGCCACCCTTCGGGGGCATAAAAATTAAAAATAGTAATTAACAAGAAATATCACTGTAAGTGATAAATGGGCATACAAATTAAAAATAGTAATTAACAAGAAATATCACTGTAAGTGATAAATGCCCCCGAAGTGTCCTTTGACCTCTAAGTATGACCTTGACCTTGGAGCCATGGACCTGGATTTTGTGCACGACACGTCGTTTGGTTGTGGTGAGCACTTGTGCAAAGTAATTTGAAAATCCGTCCAGGCATACAAAAGTTATTGACCGGACACGATTTGACCTTTGACCTCTAAGTGAAACCTTGACCTTGGGGCCACAGACCTGGATTTTGTGCGCGACACATCGTCTTGTTGGGATGAGCACTTGAGCCAAGTTATTTGAAAATCCTTTCATGAATGCAAGAGTTATTGACCGGACAAAATTTGACTTTTGACCTCCAAATGTGACCTTGACCTTGAAGACCTGGGTTTTGCGCGCGACACATCGTCTTGTTATGGTGATCACTTGTGTCAAGTTATTTAAAAATCCCTGCAGGGGTTGTACGGTCCGTACACGATATTGCGTACCTGTTTTTGACCTATGAACTTCCAGTGTGACCTTGACCTTTGAGGTACGGACCTGGGTTTTGCACGCGACACATCATCTTGTTATGGTGATCACTTGTGCCAAGTTAATCAAAAATCCATGCAGGGGTTTTGAAGGTACAGTCCGGACACGAACTGCGGAATGACGGAATCCGGACAGACAGACAGATGGACAGTGCGATGGCTATATGCCCCATAAAAAATAAAATAAATACTAACAAAACAAATACTAAACAAGAGGCCCAAGAGGGCCTGTGAACGCTCTACTGGCTGTTATACCATTGATGAATCGAGTCGTACTACATGGTGTCTAGAGTGTACACAAGGTTTTTCAAGTATTTGACCTAGTGACCTTGTTTTTGACCCCATGGGACCCATTTTCGAACTTGACGAAAATATAATTAAGACAACATTTCGACAAAGTTTCATCAAGATCGGGTCAGAAATATGGCCTCTAGAGTGTACTAGTGACCTAGTTTTTGACCCTGTGTGACCCATTTTCGAACTTTAGCAAGCTATAATTGAGACAAATATTCTGACAAAATTGCATCAAGATCGGGTCAAAAATATGGCCTCTAGAGTGTACACACGGTTTTTCCAAAGTTTGACCTAGTGACCTAGTTTTTAACACCATGTGACCCATTTTTGAACTTGACCAAGATATAATTAAGACAAACATTTTGACAAAGAGTGTACACAAGGTTTTGACCTATTTGACCTAGTGACCTAGTTATTAACCCCATGTGACCCATTTTCAAATTTGACCAAGATATAATTAAGACAAACATTCTGACAAAGTTGCATCAAGCTCGGGTCAAAAATATGGCCTCTAGAGTGTACACAAGGTTTTTCCAATATTTGACATAGTGACCTAGTTTTTAACTTCATGTGACCCATTTCCGAACTTGATCAAGATATAATTAAGATAAACAATTTGACAAAATTTCATCAAGATTGGGTAACAAATATGACCTCTAGAGTGTACACAAGTTTTTTCAAGTATTTGACCCCACATGACCCATTTTTTAAATTGACCGAGATTTCATTGAGACAAACATTCTGACAAAGTTTCATCAATATCGGGTCAAAAATATGGCCTCTAGAGTGTACACACTGTTTTTCCAAAGTTTGACCTAGTGACCTAGTTTTTAACACCATGTGACCCATTTTTGAACTTGACCAAGATATAATTCAGACAAACATTCTGACAAAGTTGCATCAAGCTCGGGTCAAAAATATGGCCTCTAGAGTGTACACAAGGTTTTTCAAATATTTGACCTAGTGACCTAGTTTTTGACCCCACATGACCCATTTTCGAACTTGACCGAGATTTCATTGAGACAAACAATTAAGATAAACATTCTGACAAAGTTGCATCAAGCTCGGGTCAAAAATATGGCCTCTAGAGTGTACACAAGGTTTTTCCAATATTTGACCTAGTGACCTAGTTTTTATCTTCATGTGACCCATTTTCGAACTTGATCAAGATATAATTAAGATAAACAATTTGACAAAGTTTCATCAAGATTGGGTAACAAATATGACCTCTAGAGTGTACACAAGTTTTTTCAAGTATTTGACCTAGTGACCTAGTTTTTGACCCCACATGACCCATTTTTGAACTTGACCGAGATTTCATTAAGACAAACATTCTGACAAAGTTTCATCAAGATCAGGTCAAAAATATGGCCTCTAGAGTGTACACACGGTTTTTCCAAAGTTTGACCTAGTGACCTAGTTTTTAACCCCATGTGACCCATTTTCAAACTTGACCAAAATATAATTAAGACAAACATTCTGACAAAGTTGCATCAAGCTCGGGTCAAAAATATGGCCTCTAGAGTGTACACAAGGTTTTTCCAATATTTGACATAGTGACCTAGTTTTTAACTTCATGTGACCCATTTCCGAACTTGATCAAGATATAATTAAGATAAACAATTTGACAAAATTTCATCAAGATTGGGTAACAAATATGACCTCTAGAGTGTACACAAGTTTTTTCAAGTATTTGACCTAGTGACCTAGTTTTTGACCCCACATGACCCATTTTTGAACTTGACCGAGATTTCATTGAGACAAACATTCTGACAAAGTTTCATCAATATCGGGTCAAAAATATGGCCTCTAGAGTGTACACACTGTTTTTCCAAAGTTTTGACCTAGTGACCTAGTTTTTAACACCATGTGACCCATTTTTGAACTTGACCAAGATATAATTCAGACAAACATTCTGACAAAGTTGCAACAAGCTCGGGTCAAAAATATGGCCTCTAGAGTGTACACAAGGTTTTTTCCAATATTTGACCTAGTGACCTAGTTTTTGACCCCACATGACCCATTTTCGAACTTGACCGAGATTTCATTGAGACAAACAATTAAGATAAACATTCTGACAAAGTTGCATCAAGCTCGGGTCAAAAATATGGCCTCTAGAGTGTACACAAGGTTTTTCCAATATTTGACCTAGTGACCTAGTTTTTATCTTCATGTGACCCATTTTCGAACTTGATCAAGATATAATTAAGATAAACAATTTGACAAAGTTTCATCAAGATTGGGTAACAAATATGACCTCTAGAGTGTACACAAGTTTTTTCAAGTATTTGACCTAGTGACCTAGTTTTTGACCCCACATGACCCATTTTTGAACTTGACCGAGATTTCATTAAGACAAACATTCTGACAAAGTTTCATCAAGATCAGGTCAAAAATATGGCCTCTAGAGTGTACACACGGTTTTTCCAAAGTTTGACCTAGTGACCTAGTTTTTAACCCCATGTGACCCATTTTCAAACTTGACCAAAATATAATTAAGACAAACATTCTGACAAAGTTGCATCAAGCTCGGGTCAAAAATATGGCCTTTAGAGTGTACACAAGGTTTTTCCAATATTTGACCTAGTGACCTAGTTTTTGACCCCACATGACCCATTTTCGAACTTGAACGAGATTTCATTGAGACAAACATTCTGACAAAATTTCATGATGATTGCATCAGAAATGTGGCCTCTAGAGTGTACACAAGCAAAAGTTAACGGACGGACGTCGGACGACGGAAGACGGACAACACACCATCCCATAAGCTCTGCTGGCCCTTGGCCAGTAGAGCTAAAAAAAAAAGAAGCTTAATTTGGATTGCCCCACTCTTGCGTTAAAGGATTACTAGGACAACGTGTACAATGGCTTTGTAAACTTTTAATTATAAACTGATATCAACTGTCCTATAAAGGATACATTTCTAAATATGGCCATAATAAATTAATTGCTAGTTGCTCATCCAAATTTATTTCAAAATAGGGGCGGGCGGTGAAATTTTATACGACAAATGGAAAATGTCCTCGGCACAAGGCAAAAATAGTAAAACATACTACTGAGTACTTCCAACATTTTATTGCATACGCATTTACCAGCTCCGTTAGCTTTCAATGTAACATGAAACGTCAATATTTACTCATATTGACGTGTGATATTGACGCGTTGTAAAATCATTGTACTGGAACTACTGTTGTGCATACTCGTTAGGTGCAATTCGCAATTCATGTCAGGAAGTTTGTCATGTGATAATAAATATTATAGTATTTTTGTTTCATTGTGAAATATTCCCACGATGTGACAACAGTTTGTTTGTTTCAAATAAATATTTTTGATGAAAATTAAATGTTAAAAACTATTGTTTTGTTCTTATTATTCATTTTTATTAAAACTGCGTATGCAATAACAATGTTATTAGATTTGTATTGAGCTATATTAGATATGTATTGAGCCTGAAGTTGCGCAGTATTGTTACGTGGAAGAACTTGACATGTGCATAATAATAATTAAACAAGAGGCCCAAGAGGGCCTGTGGACGCTCTACTGGCTAATGATAAAGTTTATGCACAAGGGCCATAACTCTTTCAAATATCGTTCAACCAGAACATGGTGATGTTATACACAACTAGGCTTGGTACTGATTGTCCCTGACAAGTTTCGTTGAAATCCAGCCAGAAGTTCAGGAGAACTAGTCTGTACAAAGTTAGTGTATTAAAACTTTTAAGGGGTCATAACTCTTCCAAAATTCATTCAACCAGAACACGGCAACGAAAGGTGCAACTAGGCTTGGTACTGATCATCCCCATCAAGATTCGTTGAAATCCAGCAAGGAGTTCAGAACAGACTAATCTGGACAACGTTTCTCTATTAAAACCTTTAAAGGGCCATAACTCTGACAAAAATTATTTAACCCGAATATGGCGATAATATGCACAACTAGGCTTGATACTGATCATCCTTGTCAAGTTTCGTTGAAATCCAGCCAGGGCTTCAGGAGAACAAGCCCGGAAAATGTTTGTGTATCAAAAACCTTTAAAAGGCCATAACTCCACTAACAAGAGGGCCAAGATGGCCCTAAATCGATCACCTGAGTACTGGCACATTAGCAAACTTCTTCGAAATCTTATGGTTATATACAATCTGTGCAAGTTTGGTTAAGATTGTTCAAGAAATGTGGGCTCTGTTGTGTAAAACACACATTGATATAAAGACACTGACAAAGTTTGGTAAGTATCAATTACAAAATGAAGGTGCTAGAGTGTAACACCTTGGGCAGGGCCAAATGTGACCCGAGGGCTACATGTAATATATGAGAGCTTTGTGGTTTCAGAGAAGAAGATTTTTTTAAAGTTTTTCCCTATACAAGTCTATGTAAAACATGACCCCTGGGGTGAGGCCAAATGTGACCCCACAGTGACCATTTGAACAAACTTGGTAAAGGACCATGAAAGTATATATAGTAAATGCAAAATATTAAACCTCTGGATCTTGCAGTTTCAGGGAAGATTTTTTTCCCCTATATATATGTCTATGTAAAACTGTTACGCCCGGGGCGCGTCCAAATTGGACACCAGGGTCACCATTTGAACAAACTTCGTAGAAGACCATAAGCTGATGCTACATGTAATACATGAGAGCTTCTGTGCCATGTGGTTCCAGAGAAGAAGATTTTTTTCAGTTTTTGCCTATACAAGCCTAAGTAAAACTGTGACCCCCAGGGTGGAGCCAAATGTGACCAATGGGTCACCATTTGAACAAACTTGGTAGAAGACTATAAGCTTATAGCAAATGCAAAATATTAAACCTCCGGCTCTTGCAGTTTCAGAGAAGAAGATTTTTTAAGTTTTTCCCTATACATGTCTATGTAAAACATGTGACCCTTGGGGCGGGGTCAAATGTGACCCGAGGGACACCATTTGAACAAACTTGGTTAAGGACCATAAGCTTATAGCAAATGCAAAATATTAAACCTCTGGCTCTTGCAGTTCCAGAGAAGAAGTTTTTTTTCAGTTTTTTCCTATACAAGCCTAAGTAAAACTGTGACCCCCGGGGTGGGGCCAAATGTGACCCCTGGGTCACCATTTGAACAAACTTGGCAGAGGACCACAAGCTTATAGCAAATGCAAAATATTAAACCTCTGGCTCTTGCAGTTTCAGAGAAGAAGATTTTTTAAGTTTTTCCCTATACATGTCTATGTAAAACATGCAGACCTGTTTACCCCTTGTATGCTTTATCAGTAGTTATCAAAGGTACTGTCAGTAGTTTTTGGATATCCGTCAGTAGTTTTCGTGTTTTGCATAGTTAGCCTCATTAAAATACATGTAGACTTATTAATTAGCTCTTATTCTGCTGATTTGTATATACATGTATCCTTCCTCTCAAGTATAATTAATATTCAAAAGAAGAATACAAAGAAATTGCAGAAAAATGAATGATCCACAGCAAACAGTGCTGACCCTGATCAGTTCAGTTCCTAATATGGGAACTATCTGATCTGGGTCCAGTGGGATTACACTGATATGTAATTATTATGTGATAAGCAAATACTCAACTGATATAACTTGAAAATTTAATCCTTTGCTTGATGAATATTCATTTAAAAATTTATGACTTTATGAATATTAACTGAATTTTTTATAATGGCATAAGAAACAAGGGAATATTTTGCCATAACAGTCAAGTGTAAAATCAAATCTGTTGCATTCTGTATTACAAATCAAACAGAGCAAACCCTGATCAAACAGCTCCTACAGGAGCTGTCTGATCTGTATCTACTCTGTTTGCAAAAAGTGTAAAATGGTGTATTTATCAAGCACAGGTTTATTCATATATATTAATCAAACAAAAACAGTTCAAGAAAAACTTTTACTAATTCTTTCAAATTTACCAAATCATAACTTTTACAAATTCAATTAACTTTACCAAATCATAGCACATGACCAGACATACATGTAGCAATATACTCCCCATTATAGATTGGATGAATACATATAAAATCACACATGCATACAGAACAGTGAACAAAGTTTACTCCTTTCTTCGACGACTCCAGGCAGTGCCATAACTGTCGATATGATTATTTATATTTTTGGCTGTTTTTTCTCTTTTTATTGTCGAAAAACCTTCATCTCCGGCTTTCCGTTTTGCCGACATTATCACATTTTAACGATAATGATAGAGTGTTCCGATTTGCCCCGATTAAAACGAGGAAATACGCTTGAAAGTATTTATAATATTAATGAGCGCTCATATAACATAGATGCGTTTATATTGAGCGGCGAGGTATTTTAATACTGGAATGGTGCAAAAACAGCGGAAAGACCCAATTTATACCGATCCGTAGCAATTTCGTTCTTAATTCGTAGTGCATAGTTTTTCATGTTAAAACGTAGAAACTACGGCAAAAACGTAGCAGTAAACAGGTCTGAGTTACATGTGACCCTTGGGGCGGGGCCAAATGTGACCCGAGGGTCACCATTTAAACAAACTTGGTAAAGGACCATAAGCTTATAGTAAATGCAAAATATCAAACCTCTGGCTGTTGTAGTTTCCGAGAAGAAGATTTTTAAAAAGAAATCCTATATAAGTCTATGTCAAAATTGTGAGCCCCGGGGCGGGGACAAATTTGACCCCAGGGTCACCATTTGAACAAACTTAGTAGAGGAACATAAGCTGATGCTACATGTAATACATGAGAGCTCTGTGCCTTGTGGTTTCAGAGAAGAAGATTTTTTTAAAGTTTTTCCTATATGTCTATATGAAAAACATGCAAAACCTCAATATACAAACTTTGGACCCCCGGGCACGGCCATTTTTGACCCCGGGGACTTTATTTGAACAAACTTGATAGTCTAGGCATTGGCGATCATTTTAAAAGAAAAACTGTTGAAATCTGTCCAGCGGTTCTGGAGAAGAAGATTTTTTAAGGTTTCGACCATATATGGTAATGGCAGCCATCTTGGATGTAGCGCTGACCTAATTTTAACAAATCTAAAAAGCATTCATCTAAGGATCATCCATGTGAAGTTTGGTCAAAATTAGCCTAGCGGTTTCTGAGGAGAAGTCGTTTGAAGAAAAGTTAACGGACGACAGACAGACGACAGACGACGGACGATGGATGACAGACAACACACCATCCCATAAGCTCTGCTGGCCATTGGCCTGTAGAGCTAAGAATTATTTAAGCTAATAGATAGTAATAGCAAATGATACATTCAATATATACACAGTTTAACATCACTAGAATACACTATATACAATCAACTGTGGAACTTAACATGCATTGTGTACAGTCTATATTCCAGTGCAAGACCATCGTATCTACCGAAGTCATCTTCAATAGGAGCAACATGTGTGTATAACAGGCATATGTGATATTACAGCTCCAGATAAGCTTTCATATCACATTACATAGTCCCACCTTAATTAAATTAAGTGATGGGAAAGCTTATATTAGCAGGATTTTATATCGGATATGTCAACAATAAAACACATCTAAAAACAGTTTTTTACTGAAAATAATTGCGATAACCTGTTTAAAATCACATATTAAATGTTTACATTTTACAATATGCAAACTTTTTAAGCCGAAATTAAGGTTTTATTTTATACCCTGGCCAACTCCGTTTTCGTTTCTTGGAGAAGGGGTTGGATGAGGTATGAACATTAAATACTTGGACTACGTAATAAGAGTATTTTATCCCCTAAATAAATACGCAATGCTGATTGTGAAATATTTAAAGAGTAAATGTTATAGTTTTGTTGCTTTTTACTCACAAATATTCCATTTTTATACTAGAATTGTAAGTATCAAATTTCCTAAAATTTAATGCTGAAAGACACCCAAAAATTGCATATCTGGAGCTCTGCAATACTGTAAAAGTTGGGTTCAGTTTAAAAATTATGAGCTCTGCTTTATAGGTTCAGAATCTGTCCTCACCTCTACCATTGCTCAATCTTTTATTTACTTTAAATCATTCCATTCATAGTTTTACATCTTTTGAGAGACTGTTTTGACTACGCAAGTGATTTAATTGTCATGAGAATGTATGCCACAATTTACTACTACATTTTTAACTCCTGTTTCTGCATTTGTAAAATTGAAAATACATAGAGCACATATTTAGTTTGTTACTAACCCGTCAAATAACTGAAAATTTAAATACACTACAAAATTGTTTATTCAAATCCTATTTAGGTGGTCAGGTCATAACGTAATGTATATGTGCCAATTAAAAGTAAAGGGTTATTCATACATATAAAAGTAAAGGTTTATTTTATACATATAAAATACACAAGATTGAATATGCGTAAAATGAATTATGTGTTGGCAACCCATAATTCGAGGTTCCAGTTTGTTTTGGGTTTTGGCTTGGCTGGTTGAAGTCGTTTATATTTTGTCTATCGAGTTCGGATTTTCAAAATAATTAATATATATATACAACTCATCGTCAGTAGGTTTAAAAACGGTATATAAATTGTAAACTTTGCCTGTCGATAGCGAGATAGGGACTTTAACCCATCATCAGCGTGGTCCAAAACAAGTCTTGTGCTAAGTTTGCATTGCTGTTGCATATAGCTGTATAGATGTGGGTCATTCTTGATGCCATCTCAAACCTATGCTCGGGTGGAAATCGTGATTTAATTTCCTCTGGCAGCCTGAAGTGAAAGTCTGGTATTCCATTGGTTAACACACCTACAACTTTTAATACCTTTGAGTCTTTTGTTGCGAGTGCGGGTGCCCCTGAGGCACCTTTCTCCAAGAAACAATTGAGCATTAGTTTTGATTCCTCACTAGCATACTCCTGGTGGCCTAAATCCACAGAGGAAGAGTCTTTAGGATTTAGTTTTGATCGGTAGTAAGGTGCGTTGTCATCAAGCCATCTGTGCGATGCTTGAACAGTGCTCGAGTCCGGTGATATAATTCTACATCGAGGGTCTAACGTCTTTTTATCCGAACCTGGGTGCCCATATCCGATGAAAGATACATTTGAATTTCCATGACTTCTATTGTACCCTCTGTACACAAAAATAATGGTTTCGGCAGAGTGACACAATTCTTGACTTCCAGCACAGCAACATCTAAGTCTTCATGTATGAAAGCTGGATCTTGCTTTACTCGATACATAATAGTTGAAGGCTGTTTGGGATCTTCGTTGAAATTGATAAAAACCGTTTCCTGTTCCAATCTTGAATAATCAAATCTGCGAGTATTCCATGGATCTGAAAGGAAAACCAGCAGGTATTCAACTCTAACTTTTAAACTACATACTCCTAGTACATGATAAAATATATGTTAACAATAATAACACTTGGGTGTATACCTATATTTGAACATCATCTTTTCAATTTGAAATGGACACCAAAAAGATGAGACATTTTAGTAATAATACGGATTTCCCCCTCCTAACTGGTGATATGTCTACACTTATGCCTATGCTCTATCAACACAGGTTATCATTTTTACAATAATTCATGCAATTTGAATTCACAAACATGTGTATAAGTTTGTATTATGTAACTTATCATTCATTGGGATATTTCTGCAGTCATACCATTTTGTGAAAATACTTGAGACATCAACATGATGGCAGTTTGTCCCGTTTGCTCCTTGAAGGTCAAATTAGTATAGCGACCAGTGAGATCTATAAGCTAAAGGACAAACATATCCTATTAGTCATTAAGTCACACTATTACTTGTGACCTCAGTTACCATAAACTGCAATGATATGCAACTAATATACATTGTAGTGCATTAGGAAAATTAAACCAGTATATAGTTATAATTTGGAGAAGAGTCTTTATTTGCAATTTTATTGAATGACTTTTATTTGTTTAACAAATTATACGCAAAACAATACTCGTCGTTTAACAGCACACATACATCCCACCGACCTTCTTATGCATACACGCACAAACAAACAAATACAAACACTCAGTTTTCCTGTTAGTACCTATAATACCATTTACAACATGCAATGCTGTCATGACATATTTGCTCCCGACTCTGAATACCGTTCCTGTACCATTGCTAGATATCAAAGCTCCAACCGACTCCATGGCTCGTGCAAGAGTATTGGCTAACGTCTGGTCCAAGGTGTCATCTGTAGTCTTCTTGTACATTCCAGCCGAGCGTTTTGCTTTTTCACCTGAAAAAGAGATAAGTTGATTCAATTTACTAATACGCGAGTATATCATCCTTTAATTTGCGTTTTCACATGAAAAGGGGATAAGTTGATTAAATGTACAAACTACGAGAAAAATCATCCTTTAATTATGTGAGAACATATAATCACAATCAATGTTTGAAGTAACCATTTCTTGAAAAAGAAAATAATGGTTAAATGCAGGCGGTCAAAACCCATTTTATATAATTGTTGTGTCTTGAGTCCCTAAATAACTAAATTAGAACTAGGGTTGTTTTTAGTAAAAACAGATAGGAGAAAGGGCCATAAATCCGCAAAAAAATAATTAAACTGGAACACGACGAAGACATGTGCAACTAGGTTTGGTAATGGTCATCCCTACGAAGTTACATAAAAATCCAGGCAGTGGATCAGGAGGTCGTTGAGACTATGTATGAAAACCTTTTAAGGGCCATAACTCCATGAAAAATCATTCGACTGGAACAAGACAATGATATACGCAACCAAGTTTGGTTGAAAGCCGAATGGTGGTTGAGGAGAACTAGTCCAGACAAAGTTTGTGTATTAAAACATTTTAAAGAGCCACAACTCCACCAAATATCATTCAACCAGAACACGACAATGATATGCGCATCTAGTCTTGGTACTCATCATTCCTGCCAAGTTTCACTGAGATTCAACCAGAGGTTCGGGGAAACTAGTCCGGATAAAGTTTGTGTATAAGGGGCCATAACTGTGTCAAAAAATCATTAACCCGAACATGGCAATGACTTGCGCAACTAGATTTGGTACCGATCATTCCTGCAACGTTTCTCTGAAATCCGGAAAGAGGTTCAGGAGAACTAGTCTATACAAATTATGTGTATTAAAACCTTTAAAGGGCCATAATTCAACTAAAAATCATTCAACCGGAACAAGGTGACAATGTGTACAACTAGGGCTTGGAACTGATCATTCAAGCAAAGTTTTGCTGAAATACGGAAAAATGAAGGCCTTATCATGACAATCTGGTAAAAATCGGATGAAAAAGGAAGGTGCTGAAGTGTTTTTCCAATACTTCAAGGGCCAATTATACTGGTCCGATCTGGCTGGTTTTCGAACTAGACCAAGCTTTCACCAATATCAACAATCAGGTAAAGTTTTGTAAAGGTAGGACGCAAAATGTAGGTGCTAAAATGTTGACAAGACTAACTATAGCAATTTATGTTAATTCAAGGGCAATAACTCCGGTGTTACTGGTCCGATCTGGCTGGTTTACGAACTCGTCTGACCTTTCATTGATAATAATAATAATCTGGTAAAGTTTGGTAAAGATCAGATGAAACATGGAGGCGCTAGAGTGTTGACAAGACAAAATACAGCAATTTCCGTAAAATTCAAGGGCAGTAACTCCGTGTTACTGGTTCCATCTGGCTGGTTTTCGAACTCGTCTGTGCTTTTATTGA